>QAXH01005806.1:0-10089 GCA_004335635.1 Chloromonas sp. AAM2
ACACGTCACTCCTCGTAGACATCCTCAGTCCTCATGCCGCACAATTCGATTGGTCGCATACGTCCTTGTGCGCTGTTTTGCCTGCCCTGCTGTCGCCTTCTTCGGGCTAGGTTTGGCTAGGCTTTCAGTGCCTCAGTTCCTGAGTGCTTTCCTGAGCTTTTTACGGCCGTGATCTCGTAGACCCGATGATGATGAGGAGATTGGGTCCAACCGAACACGGCCGTAAAAAGCTCAGGAAGCATCAGAACACTCAGGCACTGAAAGCCTATCCTGACAGACCACATTACAAGCCCGCCAGAAACTGCCGCCTGTTGTGGGCGCTGTCAGGCTAGGCTTTCAGTGCCTGAGTGTTCTGGTGCTTCCTGAGCTTTTCACGGCCGTGTTTGGCTGGACCCAATCTGTAAGCTCATCATCATCAAAGAAACAAGTATCACGTGCGTCTCGGGGTCGTAGCTCACATGGCAGAGCGCCCGCTTAGCATGCGGGAGGTAGGGGGATCGATACCCTCTGACTCCAAGTTACAAAATAGAAACAAGCGTGCCTTGAATGCAAGCTGGTTGCACAGCACTCTTTTGGATTACATAGTCATGGACAGCATTCGGTTAGCAATCCTTGAGGTTGAGTCTACCACTCATGCTGGCTGACTTTCTCATCATGATGATGACTTTATGCAACAGCTGGGTACAGAGGGATTGAAACCCCTTTGTTTGCATCCTACAGCGTGGAAAAGCACTCCCAATGTAAAACCACCCACCCACCCGCACAAACAGACACAGACACACGCTTCCTTTTCTCACGAATCCTCACTCCTCACACACACCCTCACTCTTCACTGATCACTCGCACATTCTCAATACCCACCTGCATTGCCGCTTCTGCCTCCCTCCTGTCCCTGCCCTGCTGCCCCGCCTTGGCCATGAGGCCCCTTCTATCACTGGCCAGAGCAGCCGCCTCCCCGCGCGCACGCTCCAACTGTGAGCGCAGGTCCTGGAGCTCGCGATCGGCCTGTGACGACCGAGGCCAAGAGAGAGGCAAGACAGGCGATAGCAAGGGCTGGATACATCTCAGGCCTGAGTAAGACACACCCGGTTCGATGACTGAGGTCCTGGCTGGCAGCAAATAGAGATAAGGGGGACATGGCATGGTTCGAGGATGGGCTAAGAGAGACTGGCGTACCGGGACGCCACAGTGTGTACCACTATCATGTCAACAACAGCTACGTCAGCCGTGCTCGCTGCTGGACCGATCCTGTAAACTGGCTGGACCTCCATTGCCAGCACGTGCACACAGCAACACCGACCCAAGCCTGCCGTACACCAGACAATACTCACCACTGCCTTAGCTGCTTCCGCCTCCCTCTCCGCCCTTGCCCAGGCGTCCCTTTCCGCCCGCTGCCCGGCGTCCTGCACGGCCTGCGCCTGTGCAGCCGCTGCCTCCTGCCGGGCGCGGGACACCGCCTGGTGGGCGGCCTGATCGGATAGCTCCTTCACGGTCTGACAAGGCACATGGATACATACACACACTGATACCGTACTTCTTCAAACGTCGCTTGAGTGGCGATGCCAAAGTGGATGGTACGCTGTCCTGGCTCTCAAAGGCCATACCCAGCCACGGTTCTATGACGTGGCGTGGATCGTGTAGATGCGGCCAACATGCAATCAAAGCCATGACGCTAAACTAGTTAGAACAGTGTGGTGATGCCAACCGAGTCGTTGTGCCGTTTGCATTTTGAAGCCGTCTTGTCCCTTGTTGTTTGGTCAAGCGAGCGTTAGTGACGGTCATTCCACAGTCAAGGCCCCAAAGCAGGGCAACTGACGTACCTGGACATCCAACCTGTAGTGGTCAACATGCGCCGCCTGATGGCCCAGCATCACCACCAACACCTCCCGCAGCAACTGGTTCCGCACACCATGCGCATCCACACCACTTGCCACCACACCACTCGTCACCACACCTGCTGCCGCACCCGTCTCGCATTGATCTACATGCCCTTCGCCACCATCTGACATGGCCCACATGCTGTCACCGCCATGCATTGTAGCCATGTCAATGCTTAGAGGCCTCTGCAGTGGTCCTGCGGTGCCTGGACGGCCCTCCCCATCAACTGACTGCCTGTTGCTACTCAGTGGACTGCCCTCTGCCAATGGCCGGCTGTTCAATTGGCCTTCCACGTCTGCTGACGGCCGGCCGCTGCTGTGGCTGGAGCCTGCAACTTTGGATACCACAGCAGGTGAGTCCAAGGCAGTACTCGGACGGCTGCTGCTGCCTGGTGCCTTGCCTGTTGGACACTTAGCGCTGGAAGGCCGGGCTGACTGGGCAGGACTGGTCCGTTTCCGAGCCTGCATGGGCGTTACTGGCCATGCACGTGGTGTGGAAACCGCTGCATGCCCCTCATGCCCATTCTCATGCACTGGTGATGGTTGCTGCATGACACAGTCTTCCTTGTGATGCATGCCGGTAAGGGAAGCCATGTCAGCATTGTCGTAAAGACTGTGAGTCTCAGGTGAGGCAGGAGGGAGCCTGCTGTTGTGGCTGTGGCTGCGCTGTATTCTCCTCGGGGCTGTTTGAGATTGCGGACTGGTGCCCCAGCTGAGCTTCCGTAGCATAGGTCCTGAACTGGGAATACAGGAACTGCCATCACTTGGAGAGGCCTTCAGCTGCAACGCAGTGTCTGAAGCTGCCACAGGGTCGCCATGGCTGTGTGGCCTTGTGATGGGAGGCGATGTGTAGCTGTGTTTGGGCGCAGGCAAGCTGACGATTTCAATGCCTGCAGCAGGCGTACGAGACAGCACGGCCATCATGCTGCATGATCATATCTTAGGAAAAAATTACGCCTTGCGGAGCCCAGAATGACGTCATCAATTTGACCAGCTATCTGTGTTAGTGTGTGTCACCAAACCCCTTCACTTGTAGGTTGGACGGGCTGGAGTCCCCTCCCCTCATGTGACTGACCTGATGGAGCGCCATCGTCTGGAAAGGCAAGCGCTGTGGAAAGCAGAGCTGCACGTTCCTGCTTTACGGCTGCCAGCTCCTGGCGCAGAGCCTGCATGCAGGTGGTGTTAGTGCATGCTCAAAGAAAAAGATGTTTGCCAGTTCTGGGACAGTTTGTAGGAACAGCACTGGAGTCAGTGTGACAGCAGGGAAGCCCGTGGTAGCAGGGTGTCTCCAAGGTGGCTCTGTCTGCCTTTGATAGTAAGCGGTATGTGTTGGATGATGGGGTTCACACCTTGGCATACGGTCACTACAGACAGGGATCAGGGGCTGGCCATGTGCAATAAGGCACATGCGGGCAGCTTCTGACATATGAGCCTTACAATGGTTGATGCTCGTTTGTATGCATGCTCACAACACTGGGCTGTTCATTATCTTGGCTGCACAGCTCACAATTGCACAGTCTACATGTGTGCCATACGACTGCCAGTCAGCACAATACATACGGCACAACTTGAACTTGCCTGATTGGAGACCTTTGTGATTCCTCCTTGCCTATGCTACGCTGATGTGGGCTGCCTGTGTGCTCAGCAACCTACCTGTAGCGCCATTGTTCAGCCCTTGGACATGTTGCCTTGCAAGATAGACGTCAGCTGTCCACATCAACAATCTGACTACAGCAGTGCCAGTTGCGGAACTCAGCAAGGGAAACTGCTCGCAAGTTGTCCGGGTAGAGTTGTTCAACTGCCGCGGCCTAACTGCCACCGGATCACTTTCTGCAGCACCAGCCCAAGCGCCAGTCTCGCTACCTGTTTGCGCATGACTACAAACACTGAAGGCTCGCAGCCAGCCCCTCATGTTGTGGCTGGCCCATCGCAAGAGGCGGGCTCTGCAAACTCCATCGTGGTATGCAACGTGGAAGGCCTTCAACGTTGCCTGAAAGCAAATAACGGGGACGCCAGCAAGGCAGGTCATCAAAGCTTATGTTGTTGCTCAAAATGCCCGCACACATCCAACACCACCGCAGCCAGCCAGCTTTGGTCAATACACACCAAAAAAGCCCAGTATCCATATGTCCCACTACTGGCAGTGCACCATCGTCTACCAACAAATCTTGTTTGGACACACATGAGTGTCACCTTGAGGTCACAGTCAAGCACTGGTTTCAGTGCAACACGCAAGAATTGTCCCAGAACTGGCAAACTTCGTTTTTCTTGCCACCACACCTTCTTCACCACAAGCATAGAATGACTGCGATTCTGATGGCCATCCATGCTGTCTGCTGTGCACTGCAGTGCCAAGAATTCGTCCAGGCATTTAAAGAGTGTTCTCTGCCCACAAGGCGCAGCAACTAATTGAACGCTCTCGCGGGCGACTGAGTGTTTTGGCCTTGCTTGCGGCATATGTAATGGTAGTCCGTGGGACAATTGGCCAGATGGCTTCAACTTGTGCATGATATGTTCTGGAATTGCCCAACAGGCCTCACACCAGCTGGTCTAGTGTCCAACACTTGAGTGCCCTTGAATAATAATTTGATGCTTGGTGGTCTGTTGGTTGACTGTTCAGCGAGAACTTCAAGAACTCTTCAACAATCAGGACGCACCTCGCACACCTTCTGTGCTTGCTTATTGATTGCACCTGAAAAATTCGTGATTTCTTTACGTTTGGTTGAACCCAGCAGAAACCATTGTGAGAAACCATGGTCATTGGTAGACAAGTACAGTGACTGTCCCTTTATCCAACCAAATTCATGGGGGTGTGAGTCCCCTTACAAACACAGCCCTGAACACTGATAGGATCTTGGGCCGGTCGGAAATAGGGACTGTCACTGTACATTCTCTTCACGTTTGTTTCAAATCTGATATTTTCCTGTTCATCTGCAACCGCCGAGAAACCTCCGCGTTCAACAAGTGGTAGCAACACAGTTACAACTTTGTTCAGTTGCGCAACAGCAACAACCCAACGCAATGCATGCAAGACAACAATCTCCAAGCACCCTGTGTCTCAATAGTGTACAGCCTAAGGGTTCACACTGTAGTTCCTATCTAGTCCTGGTTTGCTGTCCCAGAAGTGGCAATGCACCGTCTACCACAACACGCTATGGTCACCCCGCGATTCACCCTGTATGTGATTGACAGACACACACACACACACACACACACACACACACACACACGGGTGTATGTGCTGAGACACACCGGTTTCAATGCCAGTCCCACGAATTTCCCCAGAACTGGTCAACTTTTCTTTTTGGACAGGGCCACTTGAACATGCTATACGATTACCACAAACATAGACACATTGATACGTCAGCCTGCACATGGCCCTGCCATCAAATTGCAAAACACCATGGCCGCAACTTCAGATCTCCCTTTCCAGCTATGGTCACGTGCGCCAGCAAGCTGCAAGCGTTCCATTAACCAACCATGCCCCAACCTGATGCGCATGGTCTGGTGATGCATATCTCCACACTACCACTCTCTGGGTTGGATCGCTTGCTCAGGTCCTGGTATTTGTGATCAAATCATGGCAGACAGCACTGCACAACTCTCAGTTTCTCACACTTTCTCTCTCAGGGTCCCAAGCAGTACATTCTCAAAACAGGAAACGCCTTTGCGTGCATATGTGGCGTCGTATCTTCTTGCCCGGCCTGCTTGGGCCATGGCCAAGCGTCCTAACATGGATCCTCAACATGTTCCTGACCATACCATGCATGCAGCCATGATGCTCAGCAAATGCCACACATGATTGCAGTTGCTGTAAGGCCTTCCAAGCAAGCAGTGGCTCATAACAGATACCTGTCAAATCGCTCCAACAATGCACACACCCCATATCAAGATGTAGCATAAGCGTATGCAGTCCAGCACAACTGATTGTGATTGCAACTCGCAAGCGTCACGCCATGCAGTCCTGCCGCTACAGGCCCCAAACAAACTCCTACAAAACCAGTCAGGGCCAGTTGTCCTATCAACAGCTACAGCCAGTGAGCGTGACAACAATAGTTTTTGCTTCACCTGCCCACCACCTACTGTCTCCCCATCTGGTAACCTGGGACGTGGGACCACCCTACGCCTAAAGCCAGCAAACCACCGCCACACCATGCTGAGCCACTGGTGAGTGAACCACGGATGCGCAGCAAAGGCAAGAGGCCTTACTCCTGGCACCATTGCACCAACACTACCTGCACGCCTCTTTTAGTACATGGTGCCTTAGCATACCCTGCATGACTGCATGACTGTTATGCAATACCCTGCATGTTACGCATACCCTGCATGACTGTTATGCCACTTCTGCTTCCTGTTGCCAACCATGCACTGAATCCTAGCATCAACAAGTTGACGGACGGCTCATGGCTACACTTCCAGCCCCTGACAGTATGGACCAAGTCCAAACATTCCCAGTGCCCGGTGTCTTCCCTACGTTTCGTACCACCCAGACTACAACACCTTCTGTCTGCCTTAAGCGCTGCTCAACCCACCAAATCCAGCTCTGTGCGCCTCACCAAGCTTGGCAAAACAACAAACTGCTTGGCTGCATCAGCTCTGCCAGCCATGACCTCTGCCACCTGGCCCTTGCTTCCACATGCCCACAACTCCTCCATGTGCCGATGGCCACCTACTCAATGCCAGTTCCTCGAACCCCCCAACCACCAACCAACCAGTCGCATCACATGGGATGCGCAGCGTTTGGACCAGCAGCATAATCACTTGTGCTTGCACA
Source organism: Chloromonas sp. AAM2 (assembly GCA_004335635.1). Taxonomy (NCBI): domain Eukaryota; kingdom Viridiplantae; phylum Chlorophyta; class Chlorophyceae; order Chlamydomonadales; family Chlamydomonadaceae; genus Chloromonas; species Chloromonas sp. AAM2. Next base: position 6,652 of record QAXH01005806.1, read on the forward strand.
TACATCAACCGAATGCAGGCCACCTGCACCTTCAGCGGGATGGGCTGGGCTCCATGCTGCCGGCTGTGAGAGATGCGCGCACCCCGTCTTCCCCTGTGGCGCCCACCCCTTGCAGCCCCAACAGCGACTCACTGGCCGTCAATGCCTGCCGCAACCGCCGCCACCCCGGGTTTGAGGACCAGCCAGGCTGGCTGCTGGACCCACCATCCGCTGCAGCAACCATGGCATCGTTGCCAGCTCCCGCTCCCGCTGCTGCTGCTTCACCTGGTGATCCAGCCACCCATGACCAACACGCTGATTGCAACGTAGCAGGCTGGGCTGCATCCAGCGTGCGTTTAACTGTTGCCTGGCGGGCAGCATACGTCTGGCGGATGGTGTGTTGCAGGTGCTGCGAGGTTGCTAGATCCGGCAGGCCTGCCAAGGGAGCAGCACGTGATACCATGCCACTGGTAGAGGTGGTCAAAGGGGTGCGCGTATGCCATAGTAGCACAGGCTCTTGCGGGCCCTGGCATGGGTCTGCCAGCACGGGCTGCAGCGCGGGCTGCTGCTGCTGCTGCTGGGGTTGCTGTAGCTGAGCGGAGTTTGAGGGCATGTACCAGGCGCCTGCACAAGACAGGCAGGCACAGACACCAGGCATCATGCACACATTCTACATGCTATTCCAACATGTGCTGAACGACAGCAGAACACAAGTAGCAGTTTCGCTTCTTCTGCCTCCGGCATAGCAAGCAACGGTCCAGGTAGCGACTCATACTGATGAGCATGCAGGGGTGACCTACCGCCACTTGTATGTCCACTCAAAATCAGGTGGAGACTGACTGTTTGATACGAACGAGATGGGTCACTTAAAGTGTCAGAAAGACATGCTGCCTGTTCTGCTGCATTGCAAGCCAGTGTCATTCCACGCATTCAGCATGCCCATCTGCTGTGCATTCCATCATGCAGAATCCTGTTTCTGCCACTGACCTGGGCATGGCTGCTGCTGGGGCACTGAGTTGGGTATCAAGTTTAGATTGACCAGGTTGAGTGGGCTGGTGAGCATGGGCGGGTCCCTGAGCACAACGTTATCCACTGAGTGCTCATATACCCGCCCAGTGTTGTCCAGCTTGTAGGTGGAGATGCCGTCAAAGAGGCCCTCGGCTTCCCAGGGAACGCGGGGATTGCCATGCACAGTCCACCTGCAGCATGGGGACATGGGGCAACAGAGGGTCAAGACGGGCAGTATGATGCACCAAGCACAGCGAGAGGCGCAAAACAGGCAGGAAGATGAGCCGCCTAAACATCTGCTGGGATGGTTTCATTTACAACTGGCTGGAACCTGCTCACAACTTGGCTGCTTAATGATAACATATGCCTCATACGCACCAGCGCTCCACAGCTACAGTCTCCTCACCTCATCTTGATAACGTCATCTGTGGGCTGCCAAATGCGCTTGATCTCAACGTACAAGCGGCTGAAAAAGATTCTGCCGTGAAAGCGCAAGGACCAGAACAACAACTTGTAGTTCTTGATGCCCTCCAGTTTGTTGCGAGGGTCCCGGAACACAATGTCATCCCGGTAGATGGAGTCTGCATGCCAGAAGGTCATGGCAGTGTCAGTTGAGCAGCACCCAATCACAAGGGGTCGTATGGCCACTTGTGTGCACCCGTACTCTGGCCATGCTGTGCTGACCAAGTAAAAAGAGGAATCGTCCTTTCTGTGTTCCTCCATGTGGCATTGCATGCACGCATACAGTTCCCTGTTAGCCATGCCATGATGCAGTGGCACCCACCCTGCTGAGCGACAACAGGGAGATGGCACATTGTTTGAACCGTCTTCTGCTCCGTTTCAAATAGGTGCATTCAACAACTGTTGCTCTGCAGGTCTAGCTATTCAGAAGCAGGAGCTTGAATGGCTTGTCCACAGGCCAACCCGGCACCCATACCCTTGTCCGTTGCCCGTGATTGTGCTCACAACCCCAATAAGATGCGACAATGCAAACATAGGCCGCATGCACCCACAGTTGAGGTCGCGGCCGAAGAGGTCTGGGATGTCCTCCCTCAAGGTGCGAATGGCATCGCCGACGTTGGCAAAATAATCCGGTGTGCGCTCCTTATTACGAGTGCGCTGTGGCTTCTCCTCCGTTGTCACTCGCAATATCTGCGGCTGCGCCAGCGTTTCGAGTGCCGCTCCTCGCGGTGCAGAGTCCACCAGACCAGAAGGATCAAACGCCAGTGGGGAAAGGCTGTGGCTTATGCTGGTGCTGTAATTGGAAAGGAACGCGCTCGCATCGTCCAGAGGCAGGGTTTCTGGTGATGGTGTCTCAGCGAGAAGTCTGTCCAAGACGTAGGGCTGCATACCAGGGAACCGGGGGTCCCGCTTGCGATGTGGCCTTTGCAGCAGCTTGCTGCTGTGTGCCACTACAGCATTTCTCTGTAGCTGGCCTTGAATGCCCGGAGAAACTGTGTGATTCTGCGCCATCAGAACGCCTAGCGGCATTTTCCGACCCCTTTATCAGCAGTAGAAAGCAGTGATGTGGGTTCAACAGTCGTCTGGTGTCAGCCTCGCCTGGACCTTCAACAACTTGTGGCGGAAAAAGAAATGCTTCTGGCTGCAAAGCGTGTCTCGTGCCGTGGAAGCTGCAGGTTGTTCGTGTCGCTTGTGTTTAGCTCCAATGCTCTGGTGTAGAGAGAACACAAGTCACAAGTGGCCGACGCACGTTTTGCAAAATCGGTTGATAGTTTCCAATTCTTCCTCAGCAGACCAACGCCAGTCAACCTCACTAAGCAGCACAACCTGACGTCCTAACCTGGCTGGCACTATTTGCGGGTCAGCAACTGTAGCAGCTGGTACAGTACTAAGCATTCACCTACAAACTACAGCGTCAGAGTTCATACTACAGCGTTCAAGTTTGCCCTGAAAGTAACCCGTACGCTGTATGAGTCCCGTCGCATGCAACAACTCTAAAGCACACTACTCATGTGACGCCCTGAGGTGCAGCTGCCAACTTTACATCATGGACCGCCACGGGCCAACTGTACATCAGCCCATCGGGTAGCATGTACAGCTCGTCCACACGAGCTGAGGCGTCAACAGTCATAAATTAGTGCAAGAAGGGGTGAAGAGTTGATGGGCGTATGACTTGTCTGTCAGGGCATTACCCACGCTAGCGGGCCCGTAAGAAGTTGAATCTGTATTTGAATCATCAGCAGAAGAAGAGCAGTACCTTCCATTAGTTACATGCGATGCTGCGCACACGTAGTCAAGAGAGAATCCCCAACAGCTGTAGGTATCCTTGTCTGTGGGTCTGAGCAGACATGGGTAAACTGGTTGTCACTTTCGAGTCCATCAGCCTATGGGTTTTTCTGCAAGGTTTTTCCAGCCAGATCCAAGCTTTTCTCCTTGCAGTCTGCAGATGTGGCCTGTCAAAACAGCGAACCACTATGCGGGCTCCCACAT
>QAXH01005806.1:10326-20692 GCA_004335635.1 Chloromonas sp. AAM2
GCTGCTGCTGAGCGCCTAGCTGGTTGGTCCTGCGGTACCGTGGGTTGAACCATGAGAAGCTATGTAATGAAATGAGCCTATGGGTTCATGCATCATGCATATGCATGAACGATGCTTCGCTTGTTGCAGCTGCTTGGGAGTGGGCTACGACTGAGCAGCAAGACCTATTGACAAAACGCAGTCACTAGTAGTGTTAAGGTTGGGATGGCTTCATGATGCATGGAAGTTTAGGCTGCTGACAAACTGCTGTGGCTTGGCCTCTGCTTCTGCGCTTGCGTGTCCGCATCCTTGTGACTGACTCTCCGCTGACTGCCGTTCCTCTTGTCGGTTGTGGCCTATGGCGGGCTTCCTCATGATTCAAACACACAGGTTAGTGGAGGTCCCACATGTTACATTGGTGCTTGGCTCCTTATTGCTGCTGATGTTGCTCCTCTGCTGCTGATGTGTGTGGTTCTGTTATCTTCTTGTTCGGTATCTTTTCTGTATGCTACCTGTGCTTTCCCGCTTGGCTTCCATGTCTTGGTTGCTGTTAACTGCTGTGTCTAGCTGCCGTTGTGTGGTTCAGTTGTTCGATGGTCTCCAAAAATTTAAGCTTTCCTCCCTTCCAGAGACGTGTATGTGAAGCCTCGTGTGTACAGCTTAGTATGTGCCGACATCTTTCTACACACTTGACTGTTTCACAACCATATGTCATAGTGGAACATCGGGAAATCTTGTAGCATCACACCACAGAGCTGATCCTTGTCCCTTGTTGTCAAGACTAAAGTCACCAACAAGAGACCAAAGTCGACAAACGGAATGGCATTACTCAAGTACAGTGACTGTCCCTTTATCCGACCGAATTCCATTACGCTATCCATGCGTCGATCGATCTTTGCGGCTCTTTGGCAAAACGGACTGCTTCATGATGCAAGTCTTTATCCCAAGTCAGCTTGCTCGTGCGGTGGCGTCTTCTACGCTTTCAAGAGGTCTCTAGTCCTTATACCTGCAGTATGTAGAATTGCTGTGGACCCTTTATCCGACCAGTCACTAAAGCCTCCCATTTGCGGACCTTTGAAGTCCCATTACAAACAAGGCTCTAGCCCTACCACCAGTATCAATATAAATCACACCAAATACACTACAAACAAGGCTCCAAACTCTCGATGATGTCAGGTCAAAAGATTCAATGTGTGCGCTGTGTTGCTAGTAAGGCCATATCTCTGTGCGTGCATGCCTGCTGTCTAGGTACATGCCGTGTAGAGGTTGCACTCGTAGAGTGGGATGTCCATATCCTTACGCACACGTGCATGCCTTGGGATATGTAAGATCGGTGCCGTTACATAATCCCAGGCATGTACAGTTGACCATTTCGCAGTCTTGACAATCTTACAGACAATTCTTCTGTTTCTACACAGGCAACAGGGGTTGGAATAGGGAAGTCCTGCGGGAACACCCAAGCGATAGCTAACCGATAAAATTGAATGACCGCACAACTGGCAGCAAATGTTGAAGCGGCTGGCTGAAATGTTTATGACAGTGTCTGATGGTTATATGCGGATGGGTGTGTGCATGCATGTCTGTGCATGTGCTGGTGTGTTGTGTTTGTGCCCATGCCTCAACAAGCCGACTTCTGTTAACTGCATGGAACACGCCACAATCTCAGCTTCCCAGCTTGTGCCCCTTGCCAACAAACGACCCGCCTCCACCACCAGCCGCCCCTGCCTGAATGTTGGGTGCTTGGCCCGCTGCCTGCCCGCCGCCTGCCTGCCCACTGCCTGCCTGCCCGCCGCCTGTCTGCCCGCCTGCACCAGCACCAGTGCTGCTGTTTCCCAACCCTAAGGAGTTCATGATGCTTCCGAAGTCCATACCGCCGCCGGTTCCGGCCTGCGCCCCTGCAGGCCCCGGGGCGGGACCTCTGGAGGGCCCGCCTGCGCCTTGTGTAGGTCGGGTCCCGGCTGCTGGCGGCTCTGCCGCTGGGCGATTTGCCTGCGGCAGAACCAAGAGAGGCAACAAGCTTGAGCCAGCCACCATGAAGCAATTAGACAAAAACAGTACCCAGACACAAAAACAGTACGCGTATGTTACATGCTGACAACATTTGAAAACTACACTAAATCCCTGCCTCTACTCCCAAAACAAAACTGAGTGCACAGCTTGCCTACGCAACCCTCGTCCGCGAGTTGTACTGTCTGTAGCTGTCGGCTCAAGCATGTCCCAGTCTGCGTCTGCTGCCCGCATAAGGAGCCTTTCCATGAGATCCTTTCGTTGGCATACAACGTCGCAGCCAAGAGCAGCCCTGACAAATACACACCTGGTAGAAGTACAGGAGGATAGCTCCACCTGCCAGCGCCCTGAGTCCAAACTGCATGCCCACGAAGACTAGAGCTATTAGCGCCAGGGCAGGTAGGCGCATGCCAAAGATCTCGACCTCAGTGCTGAGCATGGAAGCGCCTGCTTCTGTTGGGAGGATTCTGAGAGGAGGAGCACTGAAGTCGAGTCCAGCAGGCCGGGGACCGGGTGCAGCAGGCTGTACAGCCCGGCTGGCAGTGTTGGCAGGAGGTGCCCGCATGGGTTGCTGTGGAGCCCTGCTTGCATGGTTGGAAGGAGGTGCCCGCTGTCTGGCAAGATGCTCCAGGTATCTCGGATCATCTTCATCCATCACATCTCCATCCAGGATGATTTTCTTTTTCCGCATGGCCATTACGTCAGAAACAAAACCCTAGGATTCCCAAGCAAACCTTTCCATCAGCGTTCGCACTTCCAATCGTAAGCTTGATACCGGGGAGGAGTGAAATTGCCGGGCCATCCGAGATCAACGGCTTGCGGTTGGTACGGCCGAAAGAAACGACCAATGGCAAATCCGGCTGATGCCGGCACCATTTTGATTAGTAATCTGTTGAGCACGATCAGGAACCACATGCTTATATTCCAGAGTTTCATGAGTGCAGACGCGGGCTGTAATACCTGCGCGGCATCTCTATATTCACAACACAGCCATGAACTGGCTACTGGCTGAGCTCTTGTGTGATTGTTGAAGACAGGCGGTTTCCCAGCAGACATGCTGCCAGCCCTGAAGAGCAGTGGGTCTGGAAATCAGCCACCAGCGGATGCTGCCTTGGTTGCTTCAGACAAACAGGTTCCAGATGAAAAACTGGTACACTCAGGTATGTGCAACATCAGAGTAGGCATGAGCATCTGCCGCCCACCCCCCCCCTGACTTCATCCCAACTGGCACTCGACTTTTCGCATTCGACCGCACACCTGATGTACACATCCCCACTTGCTGTGGGCAGCTTGCTATGGGCAGCCCCTCTCCCTTTCAACTCCGCAAACGCTGATGCACACTGCTGCAGGGCAATCTGCCCGGGGCAGCTTGCTGCGTTCACCCGACCCCGCCTCACAGACCCTTGCCACCACCACAACCGACAAGCCAGGCCCTGGCCTATCCAAACTCATGCCAGCCATGGAGGCCCTTGATACCACGCTTCGTGGCGCCCTACAAGAACTGGCAAGCCGCAACCAATTCGCACTACAGGCTATCCGGGAAACAGCAGATGCAGTCATTTCACAGGTCTCACAGGCCAGCAAACCTGGCCAGCTGTCTGGCACAGCCGTACCTGGTGGTCTGCCACACGCAATGGCGTCTCCCAGCGCATTGCTAACCAACAATGGCACAATGGCGAGCTTGTTGGAGGTTCCTGCCTCTCTTGCAATGAGTCCAGCACGTTTGAATGCAGCAATGTCTCCCACCAAATCGGCAGGCGGAGCGCTGGTGGAAGCAGGCAGTGGAACCTTGGACGCAGCTGGTGTGGGAGCTACCGGGCGGCTGGTGCTGGGACCGCGCTGGGGCGCCAGCGAAGGCGGGCGGGACAACATGGGATGGGTGCGCAACCTTGTGCGTTACGGCGAGGCATCACCGCTCTATTCCGGGGATGAAAGGAGTTTGGATGTGGTGCTGGACTCGTCTGGCACAGGCTTTAGGTGAGGCATATGCATGCCATGAGCCGTAGCTGACGGCATGCAAAAGGCCAGGGCATGAGCGTGCGGTGTGCGAGGCTGCCTACAGCGGAGTCAGCCGGACCGTAGGGAACGAACAACGAAAATAAGCAAGCAAATGGAGAGCGATACACCAGCCAAGGCTAGCAAAGGCTGGGCAGCTAGCAAAGGCAAAGTGGGGCGAAACTAGGCATTAGCAAATTCAAGGCTGGCTGGACATATACAAGCGATCAGTGCCAGCCCACCTTCCACTTGTTTGCGTTTTGTCTGTGTAACTGTTCATGTGCGCAGGAAGGCCGTGTTCCCCAGCTTGCGGCCCGACCGCCGGGAAGACGCCGGCCTGCTGGCACACTGGCTGCAGGACATGGTGGGCCAGCTCAGCAGCAGACAGGCGGCGGCACTGGCGGCACAGGTGCGCCATAATCAGCCACAACCCTAGGCAAAACGGATTGCTTGCGTTAAGCAACCACGCACTGCACTTCCCCAGACACTGTGAAATGCTTAGAAGGTGACAGTATGATGTACAGCCCTTCCGCTGTTGGGGTGTTGGCATCGTACTAGCACATGGCACGCTGGATGCTGTTGGGCAACTGCGGAGCGACAAGCACAGCACGTGTCAAGCTGGATGGCACATCCTGTGGAAGCTGTGTGGGCAGGCAATTAAGCTGCTCCTGAATCTCCACCAAACCTGTTGGAAGCTGTTGCTGAGCCACTTCCTGAGTAATTTTCCGCAACCACACTTGCTGGCTGATGCGCAGATCAAGGCCACACCGCCTGCTCCTCAAAGGTCAAGCCCAGACGGCACTACTGGGCGCACAGGCTCACCCCCCTCCTCCTCAGGGGGCGCAGCGCCCCAGCCCAAAGGGGAGGCATGTGAAGGGGAGGCCAGCGCGCCCACCAGCATCCTGGACTTAGCGGATAGTGTGCTTCAAGTGTACCAAGTGGCATTTGATGAACTCAAGCGCCAGGTACGAGCACAACTTGAACGGTTGTGTGTGTGTGTGTGTGTGTGTGTAAAACACTGGATTAATCCTTTCTCTAGCAAGGAACACACCAGGAGCACCACCTCAGGATGCTGAGAACGCAAACTTCTGGGAGCCGGAGTGGCGCCAAATGTCCACCAAACTTGAGCTGACTTGATGAGTTTCAGGAGCAAAAGTGGCACTGAACGGAGTTGACCACGTCCACCAATCACGACCCAGGAATGACCTGACACTTGCAGGTTGGCACTGAATGCAAGGAGCGGTCTGCCCTTCTGACCCTGCTGTGGGAGCACTGGAGCTCGGTAGTAGAGTTGCGCACTGGCCTGGCATCCGAGGCTAAGATGGGCGCCATGCAGGTGCGTGTGAAGGCATCCTGTCTGGTTGTCCCGTGTGAGGTCAAACTGTTTGCTAACGACGCGACCAAACATTTCTGAGTGAGCCCACAAGCGCAGGTATCCCAGCCTCACGCCTGTCAGCACCGCGCATTCAAGTGCTTGCAACGCCTTCTTCGGCACACAATCCTACTTCTCGCTTTCTCTTCAGGCTGAGTACACTCGCCTCATGGCTGCACGCGACAGCCTGAGCGCAGACGTTCGCAACCTCAACATATCTTTGGCCGAGAAGGACCGCGATTTGCGAACTGCTGAGGCAGCGACGTTACACGGCAACCGCTCCTTGGCGGGCAAGCTAGCAGCAGCCCAAGCTCAGGCTGAGGAGCTCAACTGCCATTATAAGGTTGCTGATATGGCGCTTAGCAACGAGGTACGTGTCTCGCGCAATGCATGAATGAGTGATGCGAGCTGGAGCTTATTGACAGGCACGCTACCCCCGGCTTGATGAGCAGTGGTCCAGGGCGTTGAGCACGTATGGTGTCCGCTGATACGTACCCGGTCTGCCGACGTAGGGAACACCGGTGATGCAAAGTACGATTAATGAGTCGGAGCGCAACAGCAGCGCGTGAATGACGCGAGTAGGGCACGCAGCGCCAGCTGCGTACGTGCAGTGTTGAGCATGATAACGCGGTCCGCATGTTGATCCTGCTGATTTCACGCAACGACAGGTGGAGCGTCGCACTGTGGCTGAGAAGCAGCTGGAGCTGACAAAACAACTGCTAAGCAAGTGAGTTTTATGTGGATGCTGCCACACATGCACAGACAGGCACGCTCGCCAATGCCACACGTTGTGTAAAGTCGGAAGGGCGGTTGGGTAGGTCTTTACTACTGCGCCTGCTGTTGCAAACCAACGACGTCTGTAGCCTAACTCGGCTTCATTCCCAGTCGCAATCGTAGGGCACAGAAGCTAAGTAGGGCAATGCCCCTTCACATGCAGATCGGAGCACGAATGGCTAGGCTTCCGTGCCCAGGTGGCCAAGCTCGAGTCGGAAAACGCATCGCTCAAGCAGCAGCTGAAGGCGGCGCACAATGAGCTCGACTCGGCAGCGGCAGCTGCCGACACAGCACATCGCGAGTTTGCGGCGCTCATGGACACGCATGTAGCGCAGGACGTGGACATGTCGTGCATGAGGAGAGAGTTTGAAACGGACGAAATATTGATCGTCAGCTTCAAGCAGCAGGTACGGTGTTGGGTCAGCCAGTAAGACGCGACCTGCTGAGGAACGAATGCGCAAAGGCTACTCGCGATAGCCCGAGCACATGCTTGCTGCGGCGCCAGTTCGGTGGCTACTCTGCATGACTCGCATCACCTCGCTGTACTGTGTCCAGGTCCGGGACTTGGAGGCTCAGTTGTCTCAGCTCAAGGTCTTCCAGCGAGACCAGGCGCTCAAGCTGGGCGCGGTGGCGGCGGACAAGGAGGCTTTGGAATCAGACAAGACGCAACTGCAGGTGCAAGGGGCCACATGGGTGCCATGCAAACGTCAGCCAGTTCTTGACTTTTTGGAACTCGTGCAGCGAGTTGCGGATTGTTGCACATTGCTTCATTGGTGGAGTAGCCCGTGCTTTGCCTGTTGGCCGTACCGGAGAGTGGTAGAGATGCACTTGATGAGTTCTCACACAAAGCAACACAATCACACACAACAACAACAACAACAACAACAACAACAACAACAACACACAATGTGAGAAGGCGGACATCGCCAGTGGGGCATACAACCAGTACGTTTGATAACGCCTACTTGGCTGCGCTTGCAGTCTGCTCTCTCCAGCAGTCAGTCGCACGCCGCTGAGCTGGAGGCCTCTTTGGCCGCCACCGAGCTGTCCCTGGCTGAGAACCAGGCGGCCCTCTCCAAGAGGAGCGAGGAGCTTGTCAAGCTTCAAGCACTGATGGATGGGGAGATGTCACAGGCTGCCCAGAAGCTGTCGGAAGTCACCACCGAGCTGCGCCAGACGAGCGACACACTGTCAGACACACAGCACAAGTGAGCTCACTACGCATGTTGCAACAGCTCAAATTTACAATAATTATGAATATGAAAACAAGCAAAGCAATATCTTACACCTGTTACAGTCTTTACAGTGTGACGTAATGTACAATGTGACCTGGGCAGGCCAAGCGATATACCATCAATTGTGGGGCGCCTCTCAGGACTTGATTGATTCACCAATCATCGGTTGCTGACATGGCTGACTGGTTGTGCTGAATGCAATGCACTCCAGGCTGTCACATAGCGAGAGCAAACGTCGCGAATGCGAAAGCGAGCTGACAAGCGTCAGGGACATGCTCAACACCGTGTGCAGGACTCTGGAAGGCCAGGTGAGCAAATGGGATGGTGTTTCCAGGCCATAGCTGTTACAGATGGCTGCACAGGTCAAGCCATGTTTTTCAACAGTTCGCTGTGCAGGCACGTCTGGGTGGGGCCTGTCCTGCTCCATGTGCTGTGAAAGCTTCCCTGATACAAACAGATCAATAAGCCATGTGCACTGCTGCCTATACAAGGGCCAGGTTAGTGACAACACATACTAAATCTACCACGCGTAGCAAGCAAACACTGCCAACGTTTTGTTGCTTGCACAGAGGCGGATGGGTGCCACAGTACACGCTGCGCCTCCTGACAGCTATGTTTTCCAAGCTTAGACTGGTCGAAGCATGCCATGTGCAGGGTGTTGATGGCACGCCAAGGGCCAACGACAAGGGCTGGCCCATCATGGGGCCGCTAGGTGCCGCGCAGAGAGCAATCATGGTCTCCGGCAGGTACGCCATGTGATGCAGAAGCGCACAGCACGTCATTCCATGGGTTCACCGGCAGTGCGCGCCACCGCACATGTCATGCCCGTAAGGTGTGACCCAGCAGGGCTGCAAGCAGGCCCCCTCCAATCAACGAACAGTATCCTGATGCAGCTGCCCTGTGAATGGTTTTCCCTCTCCCCAGGCAGCTGTGCCATCCATGTTGCAGCTAACATGCTTCCAGCAGCCATTCCATTGATGAATAGTATCCTGTTGCAGCTGCCATATGGAGTTTTCCTGCTTTTCTCACAGGCAGCTTGTGGGTTTGTGGGAGCGGCTCGAGGCGTGCAAGCAAGAGGTGTCCGTGCTGACCCAGCGCCTGGAGGCGGACCACACGCTCATGAGTAGGATACAGGGAGACCTGCACACGTCGAGAGCAATGGTGGGTGGGCGGGCGAGTGGGTTCCGTGGGCCCCTGGTCAGCCTCTGGTAGTACTTCTTACAGCCGCTTTGGAGCAGTGATGATAAAGCAGCACATGTCCTGCGACTGGGTCAACAGCAGGCTATGATGGAAATTTGAACAGACAGCCTGTCGCCCTCAGCCACACCCCCACTCCCCCCAGCTTCCCACCCAACACCCGCCCTCGTGCCCCCACCACTGCCTGCCCTACTCCCGCACAGGAGGCCAAGGTGATGGCCGCCAAGGAAACGGCTGAGCTTCAGTTGGACGTTGCCCACCAGGCTAAGCGAGTGATGGAGGCCGAGGCGCTGGCCGCCAGGGCGCTGCGCACACAGCTAGAGGCGCGCGTGGCGATGCTAGAGGGCGAGCAGCAGCGGGAAAGGGAGGAGCTGAGGGAGCTAAGGCCACTCAAGCAACTTACAAAGGAGTTAGGCAACCAGGTGGGAGGGGCAGGGGGCCAGGGGCCCCAGGCATGGACCAGTGGCTGCCTTTTGAAGGCGTGCATGCGTGCGCGTGTGTGGCTGTGTGGCTGTTTTCCAGATCGCTTAACACCTGTAGACATAACAATTGCACGGCAGATACAAGTCGCAAACGGAACCAGCGTTCCAACTGTATGTGGAATAATCTGACCTGGAATGCATGCAAGTGCTGAGCAAAGCATGCTGAGAGTTGGTTTGGTTTGTGGCCATACCATGTGGTTGTGAGTGCAGGTTGAGGATTTGAGTGAGTCCCTGAGAGTGACCTCGGCTGCCCTGGCATCGGCCAAGGAGGACCTCAAGCAGGTGGGAAAAAGCACCTGCCCTGGCGCTTTATGCAGACCATTTGGTTGGTGTAAGAATTCTCTCACAACATGTGATTGATGGAATTGTCATCTGTCCCTGAGTTGGCACACGTCCCATGCACGCGTTGCGCGCATCATTCCCTTCTAAAAAGATAACAACTACAAGCCAGGGTGGCACTGGGCAGGCCTGATACCAAGGCAATCACAAGCCAACACAGGAGTGTAACACAGATGTGTGGTTGTTCATGCCATCTTCTGTTCCATTTGTGGGTCAGTACGGATGTCAGGGGCCACATACACAGCACACACTTATCTGACAGTTGTCGTCAGCCATGTGCCACCACTTGAACTTGATTCACGCTCATATGCCAACACATTCCATCCGCCTTGTGCATGCAGCTGGCCGAGATGCAGGACTTTTACAAGGAGGAGAGCAACAGGCTCATCGCTGACAACACCCAGCTGGTCGAAAGAGTCAAGGAACTGGTGGTGTTTGAGGTAGGGAAGCGTCCTTGAACTCTACCACAAGAATGTATTCAACCTGTCAGCTTGCCCTTTGAAGCACCTGGGGCTTGGGCTGCACCGCTTGGCATGCTTACTTACGCCGACCGGCGTCCGCTTTCTTTCTCACTTTCAGGTTGCAGCCACCTTACATGCCTAACCTTGAGAGGTGAATCTGAACGGTCGCAAGTTGAGCCTTGCCTCACACTTTGCCTTGCCCTTTACGTCACACCTTTTTCTCTTGTTGTCACTCTTGTTGCAGTCTGAGGTGTCCGAGGTGCGTGGCGAATGCATGGGGCTGAAGGATGAGCTGGAGGACACCAGACAGCGCCTGGACGCGGCCCTGGCAGCATGCGCAGACACCATGCACCAACTGGAGATTGCACGTTTCTTCTTACAGGTGAGAAGTCATGTCGCCGCTGAAATGACATTTCATACGAATTCTGCACATTAGTATGGGGCATCTGAAGCTTGACAGCGAGCACGGCTGGTCACGCGTGGGCAAAGCCCGGCCAAGACAATTACCAGAGGGCATGGCAGCTG
>QAXH01005807.1:13603-32046 GCA_004335635.1 Chloromonas sp. AAM2
GGGAGTTTAGGGGGGGGGGGTGCGGTCTGGGATCCCCTCTGACCAAAAGTTCAACTAGGATCTGGGGAAAATAGTTTGCTCCCCTCCTGAATGGGGATCATTCTTTTTGGGTTGTTGTAACATCTCTGCTCTTTGTCACTTGTCTCTTTGTCTTTGGTTCTAGATCTGCTTGGCGTCGGCTTGGTAAACCTAGACAAGCTGTAGGGCTCCAATCCAAGACTTCAAGCGCAGCAGACATCCGGTTACAAAGTCTCACAACCAATCAGTCAAGCTTTGGCTGCAGTTCCAGCCAAGGCCCGGAAAACGCCCTGAACTGGCTGTGCACGCCCAGGGCAGGGCACAGCAGGACCGCCCAACATGCTTCTGCATAGCCAGAGCTGAAGCAAAGCACACCAGGGAACACAGATTAGCATGTAATTGAGCTTAGCACTCGTTGTGGATGCAGAAAAAAAGGAGTTTGGCAGTTCCTTTTTCAAGGTCGTCAACGCATCAGGCAGTAAAACCCTACGTCTCGAGTTGACTGCCCACGCTGACGTCATCGGAGTGCATTTGGGGGTAGCAGAGCGCGATTTTGGTGCACTGAGTTGACCGCCGGGAGGACATCTCTTGTCAAAAGCTTGCTGACCAATGCCAGGCATCAGTGATGAGACGCTGGTCCAGTTCTCTCCTCCTGCAGCTCTAGCCAGCTGACAGCATGCCTGTTACGACAAGCGAAGCAAGTGCCCCAGTCACAGTTTCTGGGCAGAATGCGATCTGTGCTTTGTGCTGTGGTTGCTGTGTGGTTAATTGAAGTGTTACAAAGAATGACTGGACGGTGTGACCAGCACCACCGAAACAACAATCTGATGAATAAGGTTTCACAAGCAAACGATGTAATGTGTTCTGATATACAGTACAAGGCGCACAAGCCACAACACTGCATATTCCGACAATCCTCTCTGAAACTTCAACTGTACATTAACCTGCCTCGGCATCCAATTGCGTTGAAAAAGTATGTTGCAAGCCCAGAAACGAAGCGGCTGCAGAGCACCTGCTAAGAACGCCCAGTCATAACCCAGGGCTCACGGACCCACAAGCCGTTGCCTTGCAACTGCGTCATACAAAACAAGGATACCCAACAGCGTAGATTGGCCACCCGACCACCTGCTACCGCACCGCCTGTGCACGTGGCCTGAAGACCAGTCAGTGCCGCCAGCCTCTTGAGAAGGTGGCGCGTGCGTGATCTCTGGAGACAGGTGTACAGGCGGGTGTACAGGTGAACACCATGAACTGAATTCCTGTGCAAAGAACTGCATGTGATGTGCACATGATTCCCTTCACATGCTTGTTGAGCGGTTGGATGGTTCCCTGGTTGCGTGGTATCAGTTCCCTAATCATGCGACGTGCAACTGCTTGCTGTGAGCACACCGGTCACTGTGCTTACCGTGCCACTTCTGCTCAGTTGCCTGGTGACAGAGGACCTCCAATCCTTTGGCCTGAGAGCACTGGGCAAGGAAAAGCCACGGCCAGCCAAAGAGAGAGGGCAGAACAGCGAATGCAAGGTCACGCGGCATACAGCATCAAGAAGCCTGGCGTATGGCCTGTGCAGAGCATACTATTGAGCGTGCAACCACATTGCTTTGGCGCTAGGTGATCACAACAGAAGTGTGCGCCTCAACCTAAGCAATCTACGTCACCAGCGCTTGCCAAGGGAGGGCTGCCAGCATGAAGGTGGCTAGGACTGTCAGTCGTCTGTGACACGGCAGGTAGAGTCCCTTCATCATGTGCTGCCATCTCCAGCGCCTCCATGTCATTTACACTCTGGGGGAGATCATCATGGCTGTGGCTAGGTGAAGAAGATGCCTCGTCCACCTCCTGTTCATCTTCTTGCTGTTCGCCAGCACCCTGCACTCCTTGCCTGCTAGCTTTGAGCTCCTTGACCTCTGCCTGGAGGACGTAAATTTTCTCATCCATTGTGCGATTTGCGTCCTCTAGGTCGGCAATGTACGCCTGCTGCGTGGCGTAGAGGTCCTTGAGCCGGTTGTACATGTCTTTGAGCCGCCCATTGTCTGTGCAGTCTTCATCACCAGTACCAGCCTGCAACGGCACGCGAGGCAGGAACATATGCTGCAAGCCTGAGCAAATCATGACAGTAGCCATACATTGAAGCAGGCATGCTTGACACAGACGTGCCCCTTGAACAAGGGCCATCAGCCTCGCAACACCCTGAACAAGGGCTATCAGCCTCCAACTCTAGCGGGAGCTCTGAAGGCCAGGTAGAACAGGGCTGCTGGCATACTATCGGCAGAAGCGCTGTGGCACCCAATGCATGCTCCGACTTGCATGGCATGATCAGTGGTGTGGGAATCGAGACTTGCCTTGTCGTCGCTGAAATCTTCTTCTTCGTCTTGAACGGAGCGGGGCGCCAGACCCACGGAACGCAAGATGTCCTCGTCCTGCGCTGCATCGTCCTCGAACACTGCAAGCAGACGAGGCAACAGGAGAGTTAGCATTCCCGCACCTACGCGACGTGGCACACAAGACTGCAACAAGCGGCTTCAACAGGAGAATTCCTGTAGAAGCACAGGGTTGTCAGGTCTGCCAGGCGGTCCCTCCAGAGACGAGACATCAGCTTGGGCTGTCGCTCTGAACTGTAAGTGCTTGCCACGATCAGCAAGCTGAGGATTCAACTTACTGTTGATGCCCATGCTCTTCGTCAAGTCCATCATCTCCTTGTCTAGCGTAGTGCAGCCGTTCCTCCACACCGAGCCGTGAGGGTTTGGCGTCACGTTATGGTAGTCAGCGCCTAGCAACGAAGGTGTCCGCGAGCCTGCGTGAAAAAAGGAGAAAGGTGCTGCTGAAAGGGATCTTACGTTGTTACGCGGACAAGTAAGTCGCAGACCTCCGCATATGACAAGATGTCTATGGCGCTGCATACTGGGCGTGCTGACGAGTGTCCTTGCTGACAAGTCAAAACGCAGGACGGCCCCAGCTCAGGCGTAAAGCCGGTGACGCATGTAAGCAGGTGGACTCACCTGGAGCAGTGTTAGCCAAGAACTCGTTGGTATTGTGCGGAGCAGGAGGCACGGACCGGGGTGTAAAGCCGGGGTGCCCTGCAGAATACCAGTAAGGGGGAGAGGATGAGACATTTTCCTTGGGAGGAAGTGGCAACCCTGCGTCCTTGCGGGCAAAGTTGGGCCTGTTGTGGCCGCGTCGTACACCACGCTCACCCGAGAAATGTTTCTTGGCCTTGTGCTTGTTTGCTAGGACCATCTGCTGAAAGTTTGCTCTGTGGCCGGAGCTGTGCTTGCCCCTATGGTGTTTGCCCCTGTGCTTGTTCACGCCTCCGTCTCTCCGACGGGAGTCATGCTGGAATGCGGGCGGATACGGAATGGGTGCAGGGGCGAAAAACCCCATGGGATGCTGCTGGTATCCCATGGGAGGGCCCTGAGGGTACCGCGGAAAATAGCCTGCGTAACCCATGCGCTGAGGGTATTCGTCCATTGTAATTGCCATGAGTGTATCCGTCTGCAGGCAACCATAGTGGCGAACGCATTTTATGCCGCGGCCAAACGGATAGAAACGCTCACGTTTCGGAGCAGTGTGACAGGTGAGCCGTACTACAGGTGTTAGCTACATGCTTGAGGCTTGAGATGGGTTGAAGGACAGGACTGAGGGCTTGAGTTCCTCGGCTTGTTCAGTTCAGCATATCACGCGTACATGGTCAGCTGGCTCGAGAGGCATAAGCACGTCCTACGCAATAAAAGAAGCATCCCATCAAGACAGCAGAGGTACCACTCAGCGCAGCAGGCGTCCATATCTGCGGGCTGCAGCAAGTCCGCAACCTCAATGGCGCCCGAGGGCAGGGTGATGGGCAGCAGGTGACAGCAGCTTCAGGGCACTGGCCCAGCGTGCAAGAAGCAGGCTACACTTCTGGGTGGGCGTGGAAGACTGGGGCCCGCCTATGTCGGTGGTTGTGGCCGCACCGGGATATAGGCGTGTGGCACACACGGTACAGTGGTCAGCAGGCCCTCACTGCACTGACATCTCTTGACTCTGATCTGCAGTTTCTGTCTTGAGTGGCGCATTACAAAATCAGATGTGCGTTAGGCCAGGGGCCTCTGAACTCAAGTATGCATGACGTTGGGGTTTGTGTGCTTGAATGGGTTACCGGCCAAAGGTTTGTTGCTGCCACATACATTATACGTTGTGACGCTCCCTAAAAACGCTTTATGCAGACGTCATGTTGATTTCTTGCCCTTTTCTTGTGTTGATTTTGTTGACTTATAGCATTTTGTTGCCGCACCTGTTGTAACTACAGTGTCACTACTTTTTACTTTTTCAGTGTTACTTTCCTGCCTCCCTGACTAGCCCTGACACCCTGTACTCTGGCAGGGTGAACCCAGTGAACCCTGCTGCCACAATCTTCCCTGTCACCGCACTGGTTTCAGTGTTGTTCTAGGAAACTGTCCCAGAACTGGCAAACATCTTTTTTTTTTGGCCTGGTGCATCTGCTGGCCTGGTGCAATGGAGGAGTGGCAAGTACCCGTTGAAGTTTCAATTGCTTGCCCAGCTGTCTTAAAATCGGTATTGCCCATCTGTTCTAATCCCTAGTAAGGCAGGCTGCCATCTGTGCGACATGCTTCAGCAGACGGCCAAGCGTTACCCAGGCTCCGCAGGAGCAGGCCTGCTCACTTGCTTATAGTTGTGTTTTGCTAGGATGGCAGCCACACCACCCTTGAGTGTCTCTGCACGCGCATCCAGTAAGTCTACTGCAGCTAGCTTTGCGGGCATGCTACGCTCCTGAAGGGCTGTTGTTGGGCTAGGCTGCCGGGGTGACAGGCCATGCTGCTCCACGCCCTGCAATGCGCCAATAGATGGCACCATGGCGGGATTGTTATCAAAGGGCCTGCTCTGCTCCCTGGTGCTGCTGGCTGATGCGGCTGATGACGCCCTGAGCGCCTGTATGATGTGCCTACGCCCTGTGCTGGACCGCTGCACCATCGGAACATCACCACCTTCTGACGCAGCTGAGGTAATTGATGGCATGGGTGCAGAAGGTGGCCACTGGTCCACTGTGTGTAATGCTGACTGATTCTGGCTTGTGGTTGGCTGGGAGGTGCTGGACTTTAATGAGGTGCCGCCAGTGCTGCTCCTGCCTTCTGATGCCACTGTGGCACGTGGCTGTTGTTGACCAGGTGCAGCCGTGCCAGTGCTGCTGGTTGATGCACCGTTGCTCAACGCTGCAGCCTGCATGCTATCAGGACTGCTGCTGCTTGACGTGAGGCCTTGGCCGACTGGGATGGCCGGCACGCATGAGTAGGGAGATGCTGAGCAGCTTGGTGGAAGCAATAGTAGGTGCTCTGTCCGGTTGAGTGATGTGCGTGAGGCAAGACGCTCCAGTCCTCGCTGGTTGGGTGTGGGTGGCGGATGCAGCAACTGTGGGGCTGCTATTGGCAACGGCTCGCGTGAAGCACCCACCATACGGCGTAGCTTGCCCGCCTTGCTAGCCTCCGCCTGGGCCGCATTGAACATTTTGCTGACCACCAACTCGTGCTGCAGTCGACCCTGCTCAGCCTCAACTAGTGACTTGAGCTTTTTGCTGTATTGTTTGAGCTGATGGAGCGTTGGCGGCGGCGCAGCAGCCTTGAGCTGCGGGTATCGGTAGCAGGCACAGAAATGCCATTTAGTTCATTTCATACCCACACGGGTAGACCTTGCTACAAGCAGGACGTGACGCAACCAGCATTTCGGCCACAAACGAGCAGTGTAATAACAAGCGAGCAGTATCAAGCAAGTAGGAACAAGAGAGCGTAGTGATGTGTTGAATCCTTTGCCACACACCTACAGCAGTGCACTGTAACACAAGAGCGTAGTAGGTGACACTTCCATGCTGTGTTTATCCACAAGCATGTGATTGTACATGTGGGACAAAAGCCTAGCGGTTGCCCCATGTACCTGCATGTCTGCCTCATCTGTGAGCAGCGCTGTCAGGTAATCTATGTCGTTCAGCAGTGCAGTGTGCTCCTCCTGGAGTGCACATCGCACTGCATCCTTGACATCATCAATGCCGAACACGCTCAACTTGCCCTGCCACGCAAACAACAACAAGCAATGTCCAGCTTTATGCACCAAGAGCGCTGTGTTGCCAGGTCGACTGCACGTGGCTGGTATTGAGCAGGGCCGGACTTTGCCCTGTCCCGAGGAATTCCTGGCAAGGGCAGTGACATGAGCCTGCACACCACTGGCGAGAGTGGTTTGCCCTGGAAGTGAATGGCTGATGTACAAGCAAGTAGAGCAGTCGCAATATCAGGCCTGCGCTGCACAGTACCTACTTGAGGCACCCAAAGTAACTTACCGATAACCTACCTGGACACATGACACGAGATGCATGGGGTCCAACACAGTGCTTGCACTGGCCACAGAGCTGGCTGTTGAGGGACGTGACATGCTAGAGGCTGTGAGTGGACGGGAGGAGGCCGTGCTGGGGCGCAGCCAGGCAGTGTTGGGCCGTTCACCCACAGCCTGCTGGCACAAGCAACGAGCAGACCAGGGGAGCTGAACCAGGCTTAGATGAGTGACTTGGTTTAGTACAACTCCGAAACACTGGGCACATGCCGTTGGCTTCAGGACAAAACTGAATGATATGCTTTGAGGGCATGCTGATTGACTGCGAATAGTGTGTCTGGGGCCACCGCTAATTATCCATGCGTTCGAGCCACATCTTTGGCCTATGCTACGTTCAAAGCTTTGTCAAGCAAGAACAACCGACCCAACCTGCAGCGTACCTGGGTGGCCGTGCTGGCTTGCATGTACTCGTACACTGCCTTGTCCTGTGCCTCCGCCTTTGGCACAATGCTGTCTGGGTTTCTGTCCTTGGCTGCGCTGCTGGCAAATGCAGCTGTGGTGGCCATTGAACGCAGCCGGTCCATGACCAACAAAATGTCTGCCTCAACCTGAGCATTTGAGCAGCGTGCAAGACACAGCACCTCATGCAGGAGTGCAACGCATGCGATAATCTCTCGACCGCTTTTGTTTCATGGTACTGGTACTGCTGCTTGTTACCCTTGTGGCATACAGATTGCTGGCTGCTTTAATTGCTGACATCTACCAAGGCCGTGTGCAAGCCTTGGTGGATGCACCCAAGTGCAAGGTGTGCCACGCCAGGGAGAGCAAAGCCAGCCATTGTGTACGTTATTGCAAGAGTTGCACACAGCTCTGTCAAAGCCCCTTGCTTACCATGCTGCGTTCTGGGTTGCTGCATATCTGCTTCCGGCTAAGCAGTGCACTGGTGTTCAACTGAACGTCACCGAGAATGTCCGCCAGCGCACTTGCTTCTGCAAAAAGAGCTTGGTTGTCTTCAACCAGCAGGCCGCCAATGGCACGTTTGACCTGCGAGCATTGCACTTGGTTTATCCAGAGGGGTCCTGGCATGCTTGCATGGCTTATATGTGTGTACCTCACACACCTCATCCCGCTCTGCATCCCTGAGGCGTTCGCTTATCACCTCCCACAATAGCCTCTGTACTGAGCGCAGCGAGCTGGCTGGGAAAGCTGCATGTTCGGAAACCCCAACCTCCATGGAGCCTCAAGGCCGCGTAGTCATCAGAACTCTGGCCGATATTAGCGTGTTTGGCAGAATCAGCTTCGGCAGCAATTACCGTCTCTCACGGGTCGACAGTGCACATGGCTTGCAAACAAATCGCATGCATGTACGTTTCTGGCGTCACAGCAAATCGGCTGCAGATGCATTCTGCACAACAGTGGTCCATGTGGATATTTTATGACGGCTGTGAAGCACTTTGCCACAAGCTCACCTTTGAGATCCCTAGTCTAGCATATCTTGATGAGCGCAGAGCAGCAAGCGTGGATCAGTGGCTTGACTGTTGCGAAGCTAAAGGATGAGCTGAAGAAGCGTGGCCAACCCGTTGGCGGGTTGAAGGCAGAGCTCGTCAGCCGACTGACCCAGTTCTTGCAGGATGAGGCCAAGGTATGTCACGCGAGGATCATCAGACAAGTATGGTTTGCTTGCATGGTAGCAGCGAAGGAACGGGACAAGACCTGGCTGACAAGTCCGAATGGCTTCCTGCTTGCTTTCGTTTGCTCACAGGAACCCAGCTCAGATCAGCCCCAGCCAGGTACTGTTCGCAAGTCATCCAGGCATTCAGCCGCAGGCGAAGATGAGGCTGATATTGAGGGAGACAAGGCGGAGGTAGGGTCTGTTGCAGTCCATGCAAAGGAAGCAGAGCCTAGCACAGCCCCTGCCACAGATGCTGAGCCTGGGGAAGGGCATGCCAAAGATATTTCATCCAGCCCAGCGCATGAAAAGTTGGCAGAACCCAGCCCAATTGTTGCTAAGGAAGTAGCTCCCAGCCCAGCCCATGCAAAAGATGCGCCGCCGTCCAGCGCGGCTCCAGCTCAGGAGGCAGAACCCAGCCCAAAGGAGCCAGAACCCAGCGCAGTGCATGCTAAGGCCGACCAAACTCCAACCCCATTGCCACCTCCAGAACCTGCAGCAGCGGTCGTTGCAGACAATTTGGAAGCGGAGGTGGAGGAGGTGGATTACGGTCTCGACGAGCAACCCGAGGAAGCACCCCCTGCACAGCCAGCAGCACAGCAAACCGCAGCTCCGCCTTCAGCCGACAAACCGTCACCCCAAGCCCTTGCAGAGAAAGCACCTGAGCCTGCCCTCCTGCAACCTAAGCCATCACTTGAAACTGCTGGCTCAGGTTTAGAAGAGGACAAAAGCCGCAAGCGCCGTGCACCCATTCAGTTTCAGCCAAAGGCCAAGCAACCTGCTGCTGCAACAGAGGCAGAACCCAAGGCAGCTGCATTAGCAGCAGCGTCCACTGAACAAGATGCAGTGCAGCCTTTGAAAGTGGTGGTTCCTGCACCTGCTGCCTTGGAGCGCAAGGTGACAGCGCCCTCCCCTTTGGCACAGACAGGGCCCGCATTGGCCCCACCAGCTGGCCCACCCACATGTGCTATGCGCATTGACAACCTAGTGCGGCCGTTCATGGAGCAGGGGCTGCGAGCGCTACTCAGTCAGACTGGCACAATCAAGGACTTTTGGATGCCCAGCATCAAGGTGAGCTGTGCCTGTCTATGGATGAGGCGCGCCTGCTTGACAGTGGACACTGATAGCGTGCAACTGCTGGCAGATGCAGGGGTAGGTGTCATCCCAGTCGCGCCGTGCTGTGATAGCCACACTCCCTGTTGTCAACCAAACTGATATGTGCTACATGATAAGGCAGTCTCACCAAGGCATTGTGTACCCTTTGTTTTGGAACACCTGTGTAAGACCTTCTTTGCTGCTGCAGACTCATGCGTTTGTCATCATGGAGAGCGAGGCTGAGGGCGAGGCCACTTGTGCAGCGCTGCATGGGCTCGCCTGGCCCCAGAGCAGCCCCAAGCGACTGGTCGTCACCTACCTGACCGAGGACGAAGCGCAACACGGGATATCATCTGGTCGCGGCGACCCCGGCAAGCCTGCGGCAGCTCCCACCCCAGTGGCCGTTGATAAACGAGCTGCGCAGCCGGCAGTGGCTGCTGTTCAGCCAGCGGCGCCTGCTACGGCTGGCCGGCCGATGGTCAAGGTGGGACTGGGTGCAGTGGCAGCAGCTAAGGCCGCCATGGCGGCCGCAGCAGGTGCAGCTGGGCCGAGGACCAACAACAAGCGGCCTCGCTCCGCGTCTCCTTTGGAGGAGGACGGAGCTGCGCAGGCTGCAGTGGAGACAGCCGAGGCAGGGGACG
Organism: Chloromonas sp. AAM2; assembly: GCA_004335635.1. NCBI lineage: Eukaryota > Viridiplantae > Chlorophyta > Chlorophyceae > Chlamydomonadales > Chlamydomonadaceae > Chloromonas > Chloromonas sp. AAM2. The sequence goes on from QAXH01005807.1 coordinate 23,336, forward strand.
AGCCGCCCAGCAAGCGTGCACACGTTGAGCGGTCGGATGCTGCTGATGGGCCTGCAGAGGCAGTGGCACGTGACAGCCGCAAGGTGGCTGAGGGTGCGATGGAAGTGGATGAGCCAGCAGAGCCGGAGCCGCTGTCCCTGGACACTCTGTTCAGGAAGACTGCAGCCAAGCCGCCACTGTACTGGCTGCCTCTCACCGAGGAACAGGTGCGTCAAAAGCTAGCTACAGACACTTGGTTGCAGGGTACATGTGCGCGTTAAAACGCATTGAACCGGTTTTGCTTGGGCTGCAGGCAAATGTATGCTTACGCATAGGCTGCATGTGAGATTGCTCACATCTTCTGCCGTGGTCACCGGAGACAGCCGATTTTGGTCCGTCTCCGCCGTCTCCCATCTCCCAGACGGGTAGAAATCGAAAAGTGCCACGTGGCGGTTTCGGCACTTTTGACACTGTTGTCGGCTTGCTTAGCCTGACACATTGCTAGCCACACATTGCAATCATGGCTGACGATGTTGCAGAGGCAATTGACGTCATCTTCATGAAAGTTTGAAGGCTGAAACTGCCGAAACCGGCCTAAACTCTTCAAAAACGCCTGACGGTTTTGAAACGTGGGAGACGGAAGACGGCCAGGGGTGGCCGTCTTCGTCTCCGTCTCCGGTCTGCTGACGAATACTGCAGCGGTAACTGCACAGCCGACCCACAGCCAACCATTGCTGCATCAGTCCGCAGTATGTGTTTGCACTTCGATGCGATTGATGTGTAGCGATGCACTTGATTTGCTACAGCAAGCTAACATGTCTATGTTTGCAGGTCAAGGACAAGCAATATCACGAAGCCAAGGAAGCAGCCGAAGCTGCGGTGCTCCCACATATTGATGGTCTGCCTCCTCCTCCTCCAAGCCAGCAGGAGTTTATGCAATTCAATGGTGGTGGTCGGCGTGCTCCACGGGGAAACTTTTATGGTGGAGGGCGTTGATTTAGGCAGCAGGAACGCCAGGCACCACTTAGGCAGGTGGTGTCATACACAGAGTGCCATTCACATGTGTTGTCAAGGCGCACCACACACTCTTCCGCTTGCTGTCATGGCCTTTGTAATGGATGTGTGGCTCCTTCTCAATCTCTGATTGCTCTTGAACCTTGGTTTGACAACCAAAAGCAAGGCTATTTGGATTAAGAGGTGTGGCCGGTTACGTAGGCTAGGCGTACAAGGGCAATGGCCACCCGCCTCCTTGGGGAGGTAGCCATGCCCTCCACCCCCCGACACCGGCATCCGCCATGCCCAGCCTCCTAGTGCCAGGGTTTCGGTCAGCTGGCGCGCACGCCAGACTGTGGCACCTGCCAGACTGCCGGTCGCCTGCCAGTTGCCTGCCAGTTGCCCACAAGGGCAATGACAGTCAAGGGGTATGGGTCTCACGGCTCCACTATGGGTTAAAAGGGTGACAAGGAACAGACTGATGGGAATGGAGAAAGCAATGTGACATGTTTCTCGAAGTGCTGGTTTTGTTGAGGCAGTTAGAGCCTGGCACGAGGCATCTACCTTTCCAAGATGAGACTGCTGATGAGACTGGCCCACTTTTTGGAAAGATTATCTGAAGAACACGTGCGTTGACCGATTGTTACTCCGGTTTTACTGGTACTGTGTGCAACTATTGACACACTTGACCGCAAAAGGATCATGGAACACGAAGCACCTTGCGGTTCGCTGGCCTCTGCTTTGAGCGCAGATCGGTTGTTCACAAGCAGTTAGTGAGAGGCTAAGCGTCCACACGCGACGTTCAGAATACAATGTATGGAAAAGACTATGAGGACTGATTAGGAAGCGTGTTGGCCTTGAGATCCTGCAAGCCTCTGAAGATCTGCTCCTCTGCCCCTGAAGCAGCTTGTGCTTGTGTAAATTCACACAAAGGGAGGGCACCAAGCCCGTCTAGCATGCGTGTGAAGGGGATTATCACTCACTAAATGGTGGTGGTGGCTAGCCTGTCGGCAAACTTCAATAGGCACAAAGGGCTTAAAGCCATGCTTCCTGGCCCTCAAATTGTGCTGCTGAAACAATGGAAGGTGGTGTCTTTAGTCTGTGTCCTTTCCGAGGAGTGAGTGACTGGTTCTGGGACACCATAGGGAGTCACCTGTCCTAAAGTGCGTGAGATCACTGTGATGAATTTGCGTTTGTAAACCTCCTGTGGTCTATTTAGTGGTTGTGTGTGGTTGTTGTTGCACTTGTGTGCAACTGTCATTGTCACTCAATCCGTACTTGATCAGTGTTTTTTATATTCAATGCAGAAAGCACATCTTGTCGCAACGACTGGGTGCAAGTTGCTGTTCTGGAAGTCATCGCCAGCACTACTGTCAGACACTTCCCAATTCACCAAACTTGCAAACATACACACGTGCCAGATAAAGCACGCAAACGCACTGGAGACAACACTTTGATGACTACGTCAGTCCTTTCAACCGACATTTGTGACATTGGTACATTGTCAATAGTCAGGCCAAACCAAGTCTGTTATTAAGAGACCTCTGGTGGATAAAGTTTACAGCGTGACAGGAACGCCTTCTGACGTGGTGAAGTAGCACAAGGAGAACTGACGCTTGCAGTTGGTGCAACGTCTCCAACAAAAAGGATTGTTATCGGCAGTTGGCCCACATGAAGCAGTTCAAGACAGGCCTTGCTGGCTACTGAAACAACATCTCAGCTACCGGCTCGGCCACTCGCCTTGCTGCACCGAGTCAGGAGTTGTAGCACAAGAGCGCCAATGACTTGTCCTGACAGAGCAATGGGACTGTTGGCGTGTCAGGCCAGCGTGGCAGGATATGGTTTATGGCTCCATGTTGGGTCTAAAGAGGTATGCGGTCAGGATAGCACCTCGAGGGGTTTACCACCACCATTACTATCCAGGTGTGTCGCAATCCCCTTCACATGTAGGTTGGACGGATTGAAATCCCTCCACTCTTGTGACTGTTTCTCTGTGTTCCGTTGGCTGTCCATTCTGGGTCGGCAACATAACACAGTTCAACAGCTGGGACGAAAACTTGTTGCACTGAGGTCTGGCATGGTTGGCGTTTAACAATCATTAGCTCGTGCACAGCTGCAACTGCACAACAGGATTATGTTGAGACTAGTTCGCCACCGATTCACATGGGAGAACATCTTGAACACGCTGACTACTCCCTGATTGGTTGGCAACGACTTGGCAAGATACTAGCGTTCTGGCTGGCCTGCAGCCTACCCCTTGCAGACTTGCAAACTCATGTAAGATGTGGTGGAAGGTGGACAAGAGCCTGCAGGAACAGTGTGACGACGTCTTGCCTTCGCAAGGTAACGCATGCCACTGCTGGTGCTGCTGAGACCTGTCACCTGTCAATCCGTGGTTCTTTATCTCCGCCATCGCTCTCTGCTCGTCCTCTACGCCCCGGAAGACTTTGGCTGGCTAGGGCGTTGGTGAGTGGCAATCTTCATTGAGGGCATTCTCATCCATCTTGCGCAAGACAGACAAGAAAATGTACACAGGATTTACAAGGAGGGAGTGCACACCATTCACCTGATGCAAGTGTTCAGTGAGCAAGTACACCGTGAATGTATAATGCATTTCCAAAGGCGGATCGAGCATGCAGACTTTGGACCAGAATTGATCTCACGCAGTCATGCTGATCCACAACGTCAAGACGATGACCTGATGCTGATCAACACAGAGGAGCTGGACGTACAGGAGACAGCAATGTGCAAAGACACCAGAACGGCATGACAGAAATTTGACCAGTGCGAGCGAGTGGGGATAAGGTATAAGCATGAAATATTGGCGTGCTTGTCCAATCTTGTGGTACTGTCTGACAGTGGTGCTCGCATTGTCGCCATTCACACGTGTTGTCGGACCGCACCACACACTCTTCTGCTTGTTGTCCATTGTAACGGACGCGAAGAGCTCCTTGATCTGGTCCGACTTGACTCGCACAACACTGTGAACAAACAACAAGATGCGGGCAAGATGTATTCAAGTTCCGAGAAGCCTGATGGATTACGAGGTACGCCATCTGCGGGCAGCTGCCAAGAATCGGGCGAAAAATACGGCCGATATGTTCAGACTTTCGAGGCCGAAGGGATATGCGGAATCAGAGGGAGGAAGCAAAGCATCATGTTCGCACAAAATGCCCTTCACATTGTGGCAGCAGGATGCGCCCTGCTTCACTTGCAGTTCAGCTTACTATAAAACAACGTGACCGTAGGTGCCTCGGCTCAACCCTCTCCCCACAATGAGACTGCTCAGCCAGCTGGCACGACCTGGAACAATTGCTATCGGTGGCCACAGAGGGTGAGTGCGCTGAGGCAAGCCTCCTCACAAACACTTGCTTCCGGAACCCCACCCTCTCTCGTTGGCACATCAGGTTCGGCCTGGTCATATCGCTTACTGTGAGCGTTTTCCAATGACGCCCAGCCAGTCGCACAGTAGGCGTTGCGTCGCCAGCCGCAATGCTGGCAGCTGCCCGGCATGCTGACTCAGGCCTGCCTGATTACGGTTCTTTTCCACGAAACCATCCCTCAGCCAGCAGCAGCTTCCACTGACCAAGTATTCAGAACATGCAATGTAGCATTGGTAGATGGATCTTGAGTGCAACAACGGCGAACGAATGAGCAACACGGCTCCTGAGCACTGTCGTAAACCACTTGCAGGTGTGGAGAGAACTTGATTCAGACTTCACTTTCCGGAAACTTGGGGCTTGTAGAGCCCGCTTACAGGGAGAACACCTTGGCATCTTTTAAGCAAGCTGCAGCGTTAGGCGTCAATTTTGTCGAGTTTGACGTACAAGTGACCAAGGACGGCATCCCAGTGCTTTGGCATGACAACGAGGTATGTGTTCATATGTGTAGCCCACCAGGTCGCTTGGCAATTGGTTGCACACCTGCGGTGTCCACTGCCCAGCTTTTCATGTGCTGATGCCACATATCTGAATTTGATGATCTAAGCATTGCGTACAGCTTTTCACAAGCCACAAAGGTCATTTCATTTCATTCTCCAAAAAACATTCTCAGAAGGGATCATAGGCGCATCACTCACACAAGGGAGTCATTTGATCACAGCGCTGCCTGTTATTCCATTGCTTGCAGATTATCACGCAGGCCCCGGGACAGCCAGCCTTAATCACAGAAGTCAAGGACAGGAGCACGGCAGAGTTCCAAGACCTTGTCAGAGCTGCCAGCAGCGACACACAGCTTGTCAGGCTGTTCCGAAACCGAGAAACACGCACGCGATATGAGGACTTGATGGCTTGGAAATGCCAGCAGGATGATGTGTTGCCCACCTTGGAGCAGATGTTCCAGGTGCGACTGAAAGTCTGATGCATCGAAAGCAGTGACGGATGTCTGGCATTGGCTTGTGCTTGCACAAGGGGTGTGTGGCTCTTGCGTGTGCAGTTTCGTGCCTGTGGTGACCAGTCACAAATGCAGCTGTGTTTTCCCAAACCTTGTCTTGCTGACACTCCTTGCAGGTGCTGCCAGAATCAGTTGCCTTCAACGTTGAAATCAAGATGACTGTCCCAGAGGATGTTCCCGCCACATCCCCCGAGGAGGTGGACCGTGTGGTACTGCCCATCGTGGCGTGTGTTGAGGCGCGCTCCCAGTCAGGCAGCCGCGCAATTGTTTATTCATCCTTTGACCCAGACGTTTGCATCAAGCTTGCCACCTGTCAGTCAAGGTAGGACGGGAAGATGAAAGGACTGCGCTGCGTGCGTGTGTCGAGGCCAATAGCACAACATAACTCAGCGCCGTTGACTCGCAACAAGGCTTCCTGTACAAAATGACTAATCTCAGCGTGCACCAAGCTTGCATAAGAAATGCAATGAACTGGAGACTCACGGTATGGTCACGGTGCGCTCTGTGACCATTGTTATGCAGGTACCCAGTCATGTACCTGTCAGGCTGTGGTATCTACCCCCACGTGGACCCGCGCCGCACCAGTGTCCCGGCAGCCATCGCGTTTGCAAGCGAAAACAGCCTCGATGGTGTGTGGGTTGAGACATGATGCATCTGGCCTTGCATGTCCGCTGCCAGCACTGACAGCCTGGCCATCCACCGCCAGCACTTGTCAGCCTGGCCATCCACCGCCAGCACTCGTCAGCCTGGCCATCCACCGCCAGCACTTGTCAGCCTGGCCAGCACTTGTCAGCCTGGCCATCCACCGCCAGCACTTGTCAGCAGTGTGTACAACGGAGTCTATCAGGGTTTTGGGTGCAGGATATCAACAGGGTTGCTCAGGATATGAAGCTATCTCTTGTCGTCCTGTCCTACTTGTTCTTTGCAGGTATCGTAGTTCCCGCCAGTGTCCTGATGGCCGACGCGGGGCTGGTGAGAGCTGCACACGCCAAGAGCCTCAAGGTGCTCACATATGGGTTGGAGAACAACAATATACTCATCGTGGAGAAACAAAGGGACCTGGGAGTGTATGCGGCCATTGTGGACGATGTGGTTGGAGTGTGCAGCAGTCTGGCCAGCAGTCTGCATGGGAGCAGTGGTGATGACTGGTCAGAGGTAGATGACTCATCCTTGGCATGACAACCGCATGAGCTTCATTCCCATTTATGAACCCTGCCTCTGATGGGCAGTAGTATGGTATTTAAGCAGCATGGTTTTGTTTGCATGCTATGAACGTAGGACAACAAAAGGACCAACACAAAATGCAACTCACATGAACAGGACACCATTACATGGCGGCTTTGGGACGCTTTTGAGACCTGTGGTTGCAGGCAGACGCTGAATTTATAGCATGTGCTGGATTAACGGTGAAGTGCATGGAACAATTTTGACATGGTTTCAACCCGTGTTTTCATTTGCGATGGGGACACTACAACAATGTCAGTGCCTTTGCGCCAGATATTTCATCTTTCATCATACACCAGGTGTTACTTTGGTGGTGCATCTGATTACACATCGCCCTTGCTTGGTCAATATGACGTGTGCCAACAGCAAGCCTGGTTGTTGGCGTGAGTCTCAGGGCGTGGTATTCGTGCACGCCAATGAATTGGCACCCTGTCTGTATAGACTGTCGGGTGATACTTGCAAGAATTGTGTGCAAGTGTTACGTGTAAATCTGAATGAATTCAAAGGTGACGCCACACTAGAAGACGCACATTACTGACGTCAGAGTGAGAATAACCCTTGTGACCTGTCAAATCCGTGGCCCTATATCGACACAGCATTGTATTGTCACCCTGCTGATGGAAGCTAAAACGTGAGTGTGAAAGCAGGCAGCCGCAAGGTTTGTATGTGGAAGACCACAGTGCATGCAAGAGCAACCCAAAAATTTGCCAGTTCTGGGACAATTTTGGGACTGACGCTGGAACCAGTGTGTTTGTGGTGTGTATGCCGGGTCCTGTGATGTTTTCACGCTGTTGTTATGGACTGAGTCAGTGTTATCTGTCACCGAGATGTGGACTCATTTTTGAATTGAGTGGCGGCGGCGCCCATGGTTTGTTGACACTGGCTGGGTGAAGCCTTTGAGACCGAGACAGGTTGGGGCTAGAACATGGCAAAGGGAGAGGACAGGCCTGAGAACTTGACGATCTTCAGCTTGGTGCAGGTTCAGCATTCGTATTTGGTGACTCAATTGTCCGTATTGCCGCACGCACCGAGCTGAGCTGCGTTGCATGCAAGGCACCAAGTTGTCCATCCAACTGCGTAAGGTCAACATAAGGTACGGTACATCTTGTCTCCGAGGTGGACTTGTGTTGCGATGATTACGATAAGGTACCGAGAAGGCGTCAAGGACATGGGCTGCAAGATAGGAGGATTCCCAAGCTTCCACGGCAATCGGTTGACTCGATATGTCACTGTTTTATATGCCAGTTCCACTTCGGGGTGATCGCTTCAGTGCGGCATGTCCTTGACTGGGTCATGAAGTAACGTCATATGGCAAAAAATGCCGCTTAAATGATCGGAATTCGCTATCAACAGTTGACATTGTGAGAGTTGGCATTGCACTCGCTGATATTGACCTTAACCCTGACAATCTTGTAATCCAGGCCGTTTATATGACCGGTATTCTATGGGGTGATGGTCTCAAGTGCCATCTCTTGATGACACGGCCAGATTCCCCTTTGCTAGCAGAATTTTTTGCAATTTGCTCAGATAGTTGATGTTTGCGTTGGACATGCTTACTGGTCCTTACGAGGGAGGGTGGTGTGCACTCCTCCCTTGTAACCTGCAAAATGCAACGTACTGCACATGCTCAACCAAGAGCGCACTGGTTTGGACAGTACTCAGCTGAATGCCGTCCAAGCAACTACTCTGGTACGATTCACTCAGGAAACAGTGTACGCCAAGTGTGTGAAAAGGGGTCCTTGGGCCAGCTGGATATATACATATTATCATCATCATCATCATTACATGGCTTTTCATGGTTCAACCCACGGTGCTGCAGTTAGACACAATATCTCTCCAAGAATTACGCGCCTGACAATCGTTAAGCCAAGAAAGGTCATTGGTAGCAGGGTGCAAAGTACGAATGTCATCATTGGCAACACGGTTCCAAGTCGAGAGTGGGGCACCCCTGCCTCTCCTTGCTANAGCCTGCTGGCCCTCTGGCGCTGGAACAGTTGCAAAAAGCAAACGTTTGACGCTGGAAGTGTCAGGCATGCGTGTGTTCTGAGCCTGTGTTCTGAGCAGGGCACTAATGGCCGGTTGATGAGTTCTGGCGTAGAGGTCAGCATTGCTGATCACCTCTG
>QAXH01005810.1:0-24583 GCA_004335635.1 Chloromonas sp. AAM2
ACCCCTTTCTCCTGGCATTTGTGCATAACAATGCGTGCTAGGAAATCCATGAACACATTGAAGTTGTGAACTGGAATTGAAGTGAACTTGATTGCCTTGTAGTGACGACAACATGGGAGGTTCACAACAACAGCAGTGCATTAATAAAGACAACTGGATATGAACACGAGATATTGTGTCTAGCTGCAGTACCGTGGGTTGAACCATGAAAAGTCATGTAATGATGATTATGATGATATGAACATGTGCGTTGCCTCGGAGCACTCTATTGGAGTTCACGTGGGTTGTCACGTGTGCAGGTGCCCTTTCCTGTACTTGATCACATGACCATTGACATCGATCTGAACACATGGCATGTGACAGCTGCCGTTTTGAGGGGAGGCTGGCGGCCCAGGTGGGATGGGAAGGGGGTGAGACAAGGGGGGGTCGAGGTGGGGCTGGCAGGAGCTTGCTAGGAGGCAACACTTGCAAGGCAAGCGTTTTTGCGTCCTGTCTTGAACACATGCATGTGGAATGGCAACGCCATTTTGTATCGATGTGTTTAGCCAATCGTGCTGAAACGTACAAACAATCAGCAAGCTGGCATCCAGTATGTTGGTTGCCAACCTCTGGAGTCACTCAATCTGTCCAACATCATAAGTCCGTTGGCTGCGGCATGCCACCGTCTCGTTTGTGGACCTCGTTCCTGGAAGCTGGCAGCATTGACAGTAATGGTCAAGGGCAATCAGTGGAATGTGTGAGAAACAACAGGCGGTTTGTGTAACGGTCAGGCACACATGCATGCATGCATGCGTGCAGGTCGCTGACAGTTGGGATGAACTGCAACTTCCTGCCCCATCAGTCCTTCACAGTGCCTTACCAGAACAGCAGCACATGGAAGGTGAGCAAGTACTGACATCATCCACCGTTTGATAGCGTGAAAAGGGCTTCCAATTCAAACCTACACACAGACACACATACGTACTCAACATACATACGCACACACCCAGGCATGCTCATGGTTCTAGTGTTAGTAAGGGTGTAATGGGCTGTGAGCCAGGTACACTCGGGCAGTGCCATGTAGGCAATGCGTCATCATCATCATCATCATGACATGGCTTTGCATGCTTTAACCCACGGTATTGCAGCTGCTATGTAGACACTGCTACGTAGGCAGTGCGTGCTCATGGTCTTCTTACTCCATGTCAAAGCGCGCACTGCGCACGCAAGTACTTCACATTGCACATGGACATCAGCGCATGGGGGTTGGATCAGCATGGGAGTCTGATACTGGTGGTACTCGGGGAGGCATGGGGATACTGTGCGGGTTTGTGTCCGGCTCTGAACAGGGATGTTCCAGGAGCACATGCAAAGTTAAAGTATATATATATATATGTATATATATGTAAAAAAATATAGATAGATAGATAGATTGATTGATTGGTAAATTGATTACTGATCGCGAAGGTTATTGGTGTTGTGTTTCAGGGTAGTTGTCATTTCGGCGCATCCCCCCTGGCCCTCCAACGCCTGACTGGTGAGGTTCGCATCCTTTCTCTGGGCTTTGACGTCAGCCTGGGCGGCCCAACTTCATTCTGCCTGATTCCATCACTGCCCACCTTCATATGTGCCTGCTCCTGCTGCTCTGCGTGTTTTCACCTGTCTTACTTGATTTGTTTGCCTCAGTCGCTTCTTCTTCTGCGCAGGGTAGGTCATGCGGGTCCTTCCCTGATGTAGGCTCATACCCGTCTTGCTCCTGCCGCACTGCCTACTAGGCTCCGTGTCTGCTTGCGGCCTGTTTTAGTCTTGGCACGTGTGGCACGTGTCCGCCCAACCCTCTGTCAGCACAGTGTGGCTGCGCAATGCACTGGTAGGAGAGCAGCCGGTTGCCCATGGCAGCTGAATGCGTGCAACAAGATTTCTTTTTTCCCCCCAAGAAAAATGAAAACATAAAGTATCGATTACTATTCCAACGCTGGGTCTAGCCATGCCATCACATGGCCAAAGTGACGACAAACTTCATCACCAGTAGGCCTACCTACGCAATTCCACTGTACTTTTCGAATTATACCTCAAACTACAGTGTCGCTGGTTCTCATGCACTCGTTTGCATTGCTTGTGATTTGGTTTGATGGTTCTGAAGCTCCTGTGTTTTGCATTGCTGAGGGCAGGCTAGGACTCAGAGTTGCACCCAATGCCTGGTGGCTTTGTTCCACTTTGGACACTTGACGACTAAGAATATGATGTTGTGATGTTGACTACTTATTGTCCATAGTCATGTGTCTGTTCCTGTTCAGGGCAGTACGGCTATCAGCTGGTGGCAGTGGACAGCATGGGCGCCAACCTGTTCTTGTGAGTTACCAATTCTTCCCACACAGCATCTCCGTCACTGCAGCACCCCCTTGCCCGTGCTGAGCAGTCCTCCCCGGACTGAAGGCCCTGTAAACAACAACAGCAACTTCACTTATCACCTCCTTTCCTGCTCGCGTGCGACACTCTACTACCTTGTCCCGCTCTTGGCTCTTGGCTTATGGCTTGTGCAGTCAAAGTATTTTGACAGTCACGTAAACCTGTCCAGCACTGCTGATCACTTCCCTGCTCTCCTGCGGCATTCTTTCCGGTCGTGGCTTACGGCTCTTAGCTTGTGTGGCTTTGCTGTCACAAAGCAAAGCAATCACTGAATGGATTTGATGCATCGAATGTACGTACGTGCATTGAAATCACCAGGCTGGCCTCGTATTTGCCGTACCACACATGTGGACAAGTTTTTTGGTCGTTCTGGACACTGGCCCGGTCATTCCGGACACAATCCATTCCGGACACATTCTGCACACAGAGTCCCACTCTGTCCTCCCACACCCGACCAGCATGCTACTGGCCATGTGCCAACACTAGGCACACATCTGTGCACAATCAACACTGGGTGCAATGTGTCGCCAACAAACGCACGTGCTCTGCTGACATGAGCCCACCTCTGCCGCCATGCAGTGTGCATGAGTCCGCCTTGGGCCCGTCTCCAAACCAAGTGCACGAGAAGACAGGCACGGCAGTGAGTTGACAGAACCGAGCCAACTCCATGATTCGTTATTGTTTACTTTCTACTGCCTCTAACAATGACTGTAATGTGGGCCATGATGATATAATCATCGTGATTATTATGATTATTATGATTGTTCGACGCATTATCATTGTTGCCATGACGGCATGCCCACAAGCAGACGCCATAGTAAGATGACATGCAAGGCCAAAAGCATGCTGCAACACCCTATAGCACGTGTCAGTGGTATGTTCTACATGAACAAGTGGCATGACGGTGCCCTGGGAACGTCTGCGAACTGGGCCATGTGCCACTTCATCATGTGCAGATTCACCCTCTCTACCAAGTGTGGCCCATGCTGCACAATGGCTGCCAAGGCCTGACATGGGTGGAAATACCCGAAGGGGTGGATTTCAAGACATGGGACGTTTCAAAGGGCCGGCATGCGACACTCGATCACGTGTGAGTGCTGAGGCAGCACGTGCATGTGACACTCAATCACGTGTGAGTGCTGAGGCAGCACGTGCATGTGACACTCAATCACGTGTGAGTGCTGATGCAGCTCAAGCCAAGCACTGGTCCGTTTTGCATCTGGCACTTTGAGTAGGTCAGACAGTAGCAAAAGGCACGTGGGACACTGGCCAGGACAATGTCATACGAAGCAAGCAGCATCTGAATCTGATTTGCATGACAGCATCAGTACAAGGCGTGAAGCGCTGGCCAACTCATCTGACATCCGAGCACCAATGCTAGCATGGCGGAGTGCTCTCTTTGATTACCTGCTGAGTTGCTATTCATTGTTTGTAGGGCACGTACGTTTTCTTTGTGGTGTTTACTACATTGTTAGCTGTTATTACCTTGTCACGCAGGATGTATAACGGATCGTTCCGGATATTCCATGAGTCGCGCAGTGCCGGGCAGGGGCCGAGCGAGGCCCTGGGTATGGCAGAGCTGACCAGGTCAGTTACAGATGGGATGCGTATGATATGGGACAAAGGCTCGTGTCATGCATACTTCAACATAGAAAGCCTAGCAGAAGTGAGGCAGAGTCAGTTTCTTTCCGTTACATTGGGCTTGATCGCGTTTTCAGCCTGTGTTGCCTGCTTTGTTTGCCTTAACTTGCTTCCTGTACAGGATGGGCCAAGCGCTGTGCCGCTTGTTGTTTCCTGGCGCAGGGTCAGCCAGGGCACCGGTTTTCCCGATGTAAACAGCTGCACAGGGTATGCTCTGTTTGGGCAATGCACGAAGACTAGCAAAGATTAACTCACTCCAATACTGTTGAGGCTGCACTAGGGCTGTTCAAGGTTGCCAGTGCTGTTCTCTAAAAACTGTGCAGGTACACAAATTCCCATTGTTTTTGCACGGCATCACCAGCAGGTACTTGAGTTACAACTACACCAAGCACTCGCTCCACAGAGTACAAGTGTTTGCAAAGAATCTCAAGACGTACCGTGGTGGGTGCCAGGGCAGAAGGTGGCAAGGGGCCAGGGGGGGGTAGAGTGACAAGCATAGCACGTTACCTTTGACCCTCAGTACTGAACTTGGCTGTTCAGTGCTCAGAAAATCAAGCTCTGGCTGTTGATGGCCAGGGGAAGTGACGTGGTGGGGGTCGCTTTGTACATGGTTGGCAAGCGCCTAGCTGGACGGCAGCTGTACCGCTCTGGCACACTCTGCAGCTGTTGACTCAATCCTGAAAGCCGGATTCTGTTCTGCAAGCCTCCCATTTGCATGAATGGTTGAAGATCTGGCTCTGAAATCACGTTGTTGAGAGCGACCTGGTAAACAGGGCGTCTGAGCATTAGGACAGTGAACAAGCCTGTCCAATGTAACCCGTGCGCTTTATCTGTTTTGCTTTATCTGTTTCGTTTTGCTTTCTTGGCCAGGGCAAACCCGGGCAGTCACAACGGATTGCCTGATATGAACGCATAACTAATTGAAATAAAAAACCAAACCTCAAATCATACTCTGTTGAGGGCCTCTTCTCACTCGTGTGGGCGTGCCTGTGTCCATGTGCAGGCATACAGGCGACTGAGTGGCCGACCGGCTGGCAATAGATGAGACTCGTCAAGATGACACAAGGCAGCTTCACACAGGGCATGGCTGGGGCCATGGGCAACGGGTCTTCTACCCTTAAAGGGACTTCTACCCTTCAAAAAGTTTCACATGCAATCCCCGGTTGGCAAAGGCCTTTCCCAAGATCATCTTGAGTACAAGTGCCCGCTACCTGGGATGACTGGAAGACCACCCTAGTTGAATGCTGGGGTTTGGAAGACCCCTGAGCCCTGCGGCTCATACGTCCAGCAGCACCCCGTGTGCGTGAGCATGGTGATGACGTGGCTGCAGTCAGTCAGCTTCAGGTCCTAGCTGCCCAGAACCGCCACCAGCGGTTGTGGGTAACAGTTGTCAGACATCTGCCCTGTATAGATGATCTGTGTAGATTTGTTTATACCAGGAAGCCGTCACAGGGGCCGACCCAGAGGCGAACAACGCTCGACATACTTTTTACAATGCTACATTTAGTCAAGTGATCATTATGTACAAGAAGACCGCGTGAGTACCAGCAATCATTCAGTTCATGACACACGCTGAGCCTGGTATGTTGCATGCACTTTGCATGGGCTGCTGCTGCCCAATACAAGGGTCCATAACAGTGGTAGTGCAAAGCCAAGGCGCTTGCGACTATCTGACTTAATACTTTGGGGGAGCTGTGTTCATGGATGGCCTGCTTCGCACATCTGATCCTGACTTGCAAACCCTTATCTGTGCTAAACAAGTAAATGCACACCTAGTTGTATACGACGACTATGGCAAGAACAGCCGGTAAAATGGGTGGCCGCAGCATGACGGTAACTGCTTCCACAAACAAAAAAACACATGGTTGCTGCCGGTGGATGGTTTTGTTAACGTTACAGAACCCAAGGCAGAGCATGCCGCATGCCGTGTGAGATTGCGAACTTTGACTGCAAGAGTCTGCTGATGGCTGCTTTGACTTTTGCATTCTTGCGGCATTCTTGTTCTCTTTTCCCTGGCCGCTTCCTTCTGCTGCTCAGGGTAGGTCAGGACGATATCCTGCCTCGTCTCTTGCATGGTTTGCTGGCTTTGTGCTAGGTGCATGTGGAATCTCCTTTTTTGCTGTATATGTGCATGGCTCTACAGAGATGGCTCCATGTAATGGATCATGTAAAGGGTCATGCTGGCTTTTCAATGCACATTGTTGCCCACGTACATTGTGAAGCAGCAGCCTTGCTTGACTGACAAACATGCAGATTTTCGCGAGCAAGCTACAGGCCTATGACGTACTGCAGAGAGCTGCAAGACACTGAGATATCCGGCAAATGCTTCTACGCATGGGCCCACATGCATTGAGCGCGAGCCATGCACAACTTAAAGCTGCCTGAGGCCTCAAAAGGAGCCAGCGGGACTCCTGTGTCAGCATCTTCAAGTGCTTCATCATCCGGCGTCAGCAAAGTTGAATGTAAGGCCAAAGGCCAAAGTGCCAGCACTGTGTGTGCTTGATCGCCATTTGAATTGGCACTGCACCACCACCAATTTGCGTTTGAACCTGCGCATGCAACCCTGCGCCAGCTGCATTTATCCCACCCACTTGATGTGAGAGAGTGACCGGTTTTTGAATTCAAACGGGAAGTCACATGATATCGCAGAAAGGGCAGGCAGAGAGATGGGAGATGGCAGCGCAGGTGCATGCCGCATCGTCGCAATTGCAGGTGTCCGCATGGATACAGCATAACGGCCACAAGTAGAGAGCAGACAAGTTGAAATGCATCGCATTCCCGGCCCGGCTGGGGTGCTCAGGCAGCTACAGCAGCAGAATGCTCCCCCAGCAGCTGTCCAAGCTGCGATGACTGAAGCCTTGAAAGTCGGAGAGACTCACAAGGTTCCCATTCGGGTTGTGATGCATGAGCAGCCCCTGGAAGAAATCTACGATTCCTGGAAGTATGCTTGCGAGTGCTTTGACATTCCAACCGATGCAGGTAAATGCACGCGTACTGGATCAGCGCTGCGGTCCGTTTCGTGCTGTGCGTGCTGCGATTGCAAGCACATCCGTTAACTCCTACTGCATGCAGGGGTCCAACACTCATTGCTGGAGTGGCCTATTTCAAGGATTCTTGCACAGCCGAAGGCATGCAAGGTTCCAAAGGTAGGCAAACAGACAAGGAGGCAGCGTGCCTGCCTGGCTTTCCAGTTGTCCGCGGACATGCCAAAATGACAAGGCGCTCTACCACTGCACAACGGTGTCAGCATGGGACCTGCTTATGCTTGGGCGAGCATGACATGACTTACCTGTGCACACACGCGTGCTTGACCTCTCCATGCCTGCTTCCACTGCCTCATCTGCAGCTTCTGTGCGTAATAACCAGCCTGACATACAGCACCACTCAGAACGGGGGCGCACAAGCTATAGTCAAGGTAACAGCAACTACAGCAGGGTCCACGTGCACATCTTGCGAGGCACGTGCTTGGGGAACCCTAGATTGGGGACCACCTCAGCTCGTGCTTTGTCCTGCTGCTCATGTGGGAGGGTGGGGATGCTGGCGAAAGTACACTTTGGCCTACGCAGCAATCACTGTGCCTGGCCTACGCAGCAGCTGTGCCCTGCTGTTTGCCGAGTTGCACGGCCGGTGGGCGTGGGGTGAAGGCCTGATGGCTTGCTGCTTGCGTAGGGGTTGTGGGGATGCTGGTTGTGATTCAACACAATGCCTGATGATACGCTCTCAAGGCCAGACGTAACCATAACAGGTACTGCCGTTGGCCACTCTCTGCTCACGCCCTTGGCTGCAGGACCGCACAGCGTGCATGAAAGGCACAGTGCACCCGCAAGTGCTAGGCAACACGGGCTTCTGCCCGGGGGCAACGCTGCTGCTGAAAAATGTGCGTGAGATTTTTGCTGCTTAAAAGTGTGTGTGAAAAACTTGCCTAAGATTTTGGTGCCACACGAACATATGGAACCTTTCAGCTGAAGCTGGTACAGCGCTGCTTTCAGGCCATCCATCAGCGGTTGGTAAAGCTGTACTCTGTCTTGCCTTATATGATGAATTCCTCGGCAAGAGTGGCTATGACGCACACTGTCTGGTAAATGCTCGATGCTCCATAGTTGCTTTGGGATCGGCCATGTGCCACACATGCTGAGAGCGTTGGCATTGCAGAGAAGGGAAACCCGGCATTTCTCCACTTGAAATGGATGCAACAGTTGGGCATACTCTGAATGGTTTGGTTTAACAACATGTCAGGTCTACCGTTGCTTGCACACACAGTAGCAGCCTGACCTCAGCCTTGTGAGTTTGCAAGGACGGTGGCTGTCCACCTGCTCCTCCCACTCCCGTGACATTCTTGCCCGTTGACTATATCTGTGCAGGCCACAGTGGTGTTTCCACCCCCCAGTGGAGCTTATATCATCATCACAACCGATAACATTGACATCGCTAACACGTACCAGCCGCGCGCTGCAAAGCCCACCCAGCCGCTAGGCCTTATGGCACCCCCTGCACCAAGACCACAAGGCAGTGCCTTGGCCCAGCACAGCCCAGCCGCGCAGCTTCCCCTCGCGATCAGACCGCCGAGCAACCCGACGGCGCAACACCGCCCGGCGTCGCAGCAACACCTTGAAACGCAGCAGAACACGCCGCGAAATGCACCTGCTCCTGCTCCGCAATTGCAGCCTCTTCCTTGCGTCCAGCGCAGTCCGTCAGTGCAGCTCGCATACGCGCGCCCTGCGCCTAGCGCGGCGGCATCTGAGGGTGGCGGCGCCGCTGCATCGGCGCGTTCCTTGGACGATTCATTCGCCCAGGGCGCGCCCATTGGACTGGCCGAGCAGATCTTCGGATCCCTTGGACAAGCCAGTGCCGGTGCACTGCAAGCGGCTCGTCAGCCATTAGGGAGGCCGTCTATGCCACCACCCCCTGCTAAGCCCTCCACAATGCAAGCAGGAGCACAGCACAATGGCTCGCATGGTCAGATGCAGCAGGGAGGCATCCCTGGCAATGTGAATGGCATACCTGGTGCCAACAGGCATGTGCAGCATAGTACTGCTCATGGGCACATGGTGCAGCCACATGGACCACCGCATGTGCCATGTCCACCACATGCACCACATGCACCACCGCATGCACCACTTGTCACACGTCCACCTTCTGCACGGCCCATGCATCAGCTCTCACCAGGACAGACTGCCTCACCCCAAATGCAACAGCTGGCCAACGGATTGATAGGGCAGCCTGGTTACAACCAGCAGGGTGACTTGGCTACGAGTGGCAACCAACCTCTCGCTACCAGTGGTCGGTTGCCAACAGCTAACAGCGTGCAACAGAGGCACATGCCAGCAGCCACGCACGCAGGCGGTGTACAGACTGCTGGAGCCTCAAGCATGGCAGGTGCAGCAGCTGCCAGATTAACAGTGAATCAGCCGGCAACGGACTCTACACTTGCAGGAGGTTTAGGCATAGCTGCTGCTGGAGCAGCAACCAGCCGGCTGGCAGCTGGGACTGCAGGCACGACCAGCCATCAGCTGCTACCCAGCCCTTCAGCTGCGAACCACTCAGTGAATCCCACAGGTTGCATTGATAAGAGGTCCTTGGGTGTGGTTGGTGGGCAACAGGAGGAAGAGGAGGAGGAGTTGTGGGGTGAGGAGGAAGAGGAAGATGACTTGCCACAGTTCAACGTGCTGGGTGTGGTTGCCAGGGCTAGTCAGAAGCGCAGCAGCCAGCTGCAGCAGCCAACCCAGCCCAGTCAACAGCAGCAACAGTCACAGTCACAGCAACACGGTTTGTTAGGTGCAGCAGATCATGTGGTTGCTGCTACCAACGGTTTGCATCGGCGGCCGGCGCTGCAGCAGCAGCAACACCAGCGGCTGCGGCCACTTCAACAGCAGCCGCAATACCAACAACAGCAGCAGCCACAGCACCAGCAGCAGGGGCCGCCGCCGCCGCCGCAGCAACACCAGTGGCCGCAGCAACAACAGCAGCAACGGCAGCAACAGGATCCCTTAGCAATCAATGCAGCAGGAGGGCAAAGAGGTACGTGTGCAGCTCGATCCCCGGCCTAAGCAATCCAAACACAGGTAGATGAGACCGAAAGAGCTCAGACACAGTCAGATGTGACGAGAAGGGATTCGTATTGCAGTTTGCACGGTGTGTGGGTGTCAGCCAACTCAATGGTTGAATGTTGAGGCTCATAACCAGAAGATATAATTCGTCTCCTCAGATTCAGCCTCAGTCAATGCCAGTTCCAGCTTGCGGCTCATGTGCTTGCCTATCGTGTTGGCTAGTGACGTTGTGGTGCCAGACCCTATCACACTTTTGTCAACTGACTTGCTGTCTGCTCAGTTGACTGGTGTGCATTCAGTAACGTTCTGGTGCCTGGCTGTGTGCAACTGTACTTGACAAGAGTGCCACCCTTCATAGCCCTGCCGTATCCAAGTGACTCTTCATAGCCCTGCCGTATCCAATCCCTTGCCTGTGTCCATGCCTGCAGTACGGGAGCAGCCTGTGCTTGATGACATGGCAGCACAAGCAGACGCCAAACGGCCACGCGTCGGTGGTCCTTCATTAACCCCTCCCTTTGCAAACACCTCTGCACCTCAACCCACCCACATGCATGCATCATCGCTCAACACTGCCGTGCCTGCTGTCAACAAACATGAAGTACCACTAGACAATGCACTGTCCACTAACAGTGGGCAAAGTGGCCCTGTTACATCTTCCATGGCCCGTTTACAAGCTCTTACAGCGTTACAGCGACAAGTTGCAGCCAGTCGCCCAGCCACCTCAAACCACACCACAACCATCACACACAGCCAGGCACAATTACACGGAAACGTGCAGCAGGCGCATGTCCAAGGTTTCTTGCGACAGACCGTGGCCCACGGTTCTGCCCACCAAAGCACTATCCAAGGTTTCGTCCCTAGTACAGGCGCCACGTGTGGCCGGTACAGTGGTCGCACAGAGCTCAAGTTAGCGGACTCGGATGATGACAATGTGGATCTGCCAGCCAGTGATGAGGACCAATGAACACACACACACACACACTCTCAAATATTCGCAAGTCATGCACGTGGATGCTTCTTTGTTCTCACGCCTGTGAGAGTGTGTGTGTGTGTGTGTGTGCGAGTGTGATTGTGCTTTGGTGCATGTGGGCCGCCTGGGGATGCTGAATGAGTGTGAAGGAGGAGGTGCGTGAGGCAACCAACTGCAAACAAGTGGCTCCTGTGGTTCTGGGTGCTTGGCCTGGGTGTTGATGGCCTTGTGGTTCTGGGTGCTTGGCCTGGGTGTTGATGGCCTTGTTGGGAATATGCGGGGCGTGAATGTGGACAGAACACATACACACACAGAAAGAGAGAGAGAGAGAGAGAGAGGACAGCCGGGTTCAATTGCCTAAGTAGTACTTGAGATGAGGACTGGAGCGCCAGAGCAGTCCGTTTTGATCATGTGTTGCATTGTGAAAAGAACTTGCGAGTTTTGTGATCATCCACCTTGACTCTGTCTCTTTGCATTGACCTGACGGTATGCATAAAGGGCTTCTGGTGCTGGTGGTACGTTTGTGTAACTGTTGCGCACTATTTACACGCAGACAGCTGGGCTAGTACACGCAGCAAAGCCAGCCCATGCGGCAGATTCTTGCATTCAAATCAACTCATCGGCCTACTCGCCGGCAGCTACCTGTTACCATGCAACGAATCATGTCTTGATCTGTTCAGATATCATACCCGTACATGCAATCTGCCCATGCGCGTATGTCCTGCCCTCTCATGATGCATTGATACGGACGGCTGTCTCACTGTGCGACGTATGCCACCTGACCTGACACGCATAATCACCAGTGGAATGAATCTCAGAGATGGCACATGAGCAAAAGCATGCATCCCAGTTTGCAAAACAAAAGCCCACATTGGAATACATTTAATCTCTGTTCCCTTCATGGGCCAGGAAGATGCTGGCATCACATGACGTCACTCAACCGGCCAAGCAGACCTTGCCGCGTGATTCGTACATCACTGTCATCACGACTAGCAACAGTTGATGAGCTTCCCTGAAATATTCAGCAACCTGCCAAGTGCGCCCATGCAGCAAACAAATTAGTAGTTGAGCGCATCATCAAAACGCGGGCTTGGAAAGGCACCAAGTAAGCTTGTAACTTAGGGACGGGCAAGGCGAGACACCCCCAGCGGCCTACAGATATGCCAAAACCCGCATCCAGCCTCGTATCTCTTGCATGGCATAGGGCTCTTGCATGGCTTGCCAGCATTCGCTCACAGTGCATTACCAAGTGTAACTCTCCCTGCCTGTGGCACGTGGTAAACAGACAATCACATGGCATCACCAACGGAACGGGAAAACTGTGGGTTTGTTAGTCTGGCTTCCGTGACCGCAGACCTGGTACGTGTGGGTGTCTGACAGAGCTAAAGAGTGCGCCGTACGTGGGGTGTCTCACAGAGCCCAACGTGCCCCTGCCTCGCAGTCTGGGGTCTGTCTCATCCTCCTTCATAGACAGTCCTATAACCACATGGGTCACACAAAGTAGTCACTGCCCATGCCCTACATTGGGCACAGAGGTTGGACTCACAGCTCTAGACTTCAATGATATGGCCAGTCAGAACAGCCAGCAAAGCCGGTAAAGCCGCCCGGCTCTGAACAGATTTTGCTTGACAGTTGATCCCTGCTTCTCGCCAAACCATGAGCCAGCTTGCTCTCTGTGCCGTACCATGATACTATGAACCAGGCGTCACGTCCCCGCTCATACCATTCTGTTCGTTCACAGGAGCTTATCATCTCACGCCATACCTGGCCGGTTTGGCTGCTTGTAGTAAACCACAACTAGGGCAGCTAAGACCTACGCTAGGCGAAGTGCCTGGCCTATGCTTCATACTCCTGTGTGATTTGGATACCTGCCCAACTCGCTAACGACACAGGAATCTCGGTATGCCGGTGTGTTTGGATACTACTCGCCTCTAGAACCCGCTAGAACTGACTCATGATGATAGTGCCTGTGCAAACCATGTGGCATGCGCACACACCAGCTGGTGTGCTGCAAGCCCTGGGGAGCTGTTCTGCCAAACAGCATCTGAGGATGCTGATGCAAAGCGGCTCATCTGGACACGTAAAAGGACCTCAGTAAAGTGGTCTGTGCCAGTTTCTGTGTTGTGGGGAGCTGCTTTATGCTGCAAGCTCCTGTGTTTGTATACCACTCAAACAAAGCTCCTTGTGTCCCAGACTTATGTTCAAAGTCTGTGGGGAAGTAGTACTTTTGCGAGAACCACCGATCGAATTTTAGCGAATGAGACGATGATGATGCTAATGCTGATCTGTGCACGCCAGTAGTGACCCCCCACACTTCACACTGGATGCACTTCAAGCCTGCTGTGATGCGTGATAAAACGCAAATCTGAATTAGGCCAAGCCAATTGCAGTGTCGTATTTCCTTGGCGGGTCGGTTGGCAGCCAGTACACCTGCTTCCCTGCACACAGAAAGAACGGCGTGTAAGGAGTTGAGCGTTTTTATAACTATGACAGTCGTCTGTCAAGTTTGTCTACGAGGGTACAGCAGCCTAGTGCAGGGGTGCCTGAGCTGTCTTTTGCCAGATGCTGCCCGCAAAATGAACCGGTCAACATGCCATGCAAAAATGCCATGCAATGCCTTTTATGACGCCATTCCAGACGTGCCCGTTGTGAGATGTCTTCCATAAGATATGGCTGTGGTTCGTGTTGACTTGCATTGCTCCCACATATCGACATGCCAGTCACTGATTTGTTGTTTTGAATGTGCCCAATGAGTTGCAAGTCTTTCAGGACGTGGCCTGTGCTGACCTGCACTGCCCCCCACGCACCGGCATACTCTGGCACCCTTGTCTTGGAGGCAAAGGCGTTGCATGCCGTCAGGTTGTGGAGCGTGTGGGGCAGGAGGGTGTACCTGCAGCGACACCCGTGAGCCACACCTGGTGATATCCAACACTCTTGTAGTATTCAATGTGAAAACTGGCAACAGCCGAAACTGGCAGTGCTGCTCGCATGTGCGCACCTCCTCCCTTCTCGCCCTTGTGCCCCCAATCTCTCTCCACTTTCTCTCCTTCAATCTCCATGATGGCCCGTCTGCCCTTGATTGTCACTCCAGCCCCTGCCCATCGTGGGCAGAACTGTCACTCTCTTGTTGCCCACATCCCGCCACTGCCCCACCCAAGGCACTCATTTCATACCCTTTCTTCCCGGCTCGTCATCCATTTGTTTCCATATTGCCCTTTGTCTCGTCCATCCCCTGTCAGCCCCCTCTCGCCTCGAGTCTGGCCCCTTCACCCCTGTGCCCGAATTTCCTCCCAAATACGCGCTCGCTCGTTGAACTCTGCCCCTGCCTGGTCCTCCCTGTCCCTCAAAGAGATGAAATCAAATCAAACCAAAGAGGCAAGTCCGTCCCCGCCATGCTCAAACAATAAATGACAAGAACGAAATGACATCATACTGTGACATCATACCATGACGTCATACCATGACGTCATACCATGACGTCATACCATGACGTCATACCATGACATCAACAATACAACAAAACAACATAAACACAACTGTTGTGACTCACTTGTTGAACTCTGCCTCTGCCTGGTCCTCCCTGTGCTGCACCACCATTGAGGGCCCCTCCCCCGCATCCCCCGCCTGGGCCTCAAAAAAAACACGGAAACCGTCTGCACGATCCCTGCAGGAATCGACAGCAACCAACAGAAGTTAGACGCTTGGAGTCTAATACCTACAGAGCACCAAGTCACTGCACAGTTCTACTTCACACAGTTTGACTAGTCATGGAACTCAACTGGACAGGATGAGTTCCCATCGCAACTGTTGTAATGATGATAGTCTGCCAAGTTTTCTGAACACCTGCGTCACATGCATCTACAGAGCTGAGACTACAAGCAAATGTTGATAAGTAACCAAAAGTATGCCTGTCGTATGGGTCTACAGAGCTGCACACAGTGCTATACGCTTGCTCATCACTTACTTGTGGTACAGCACCGGTCGCCTGCCCGCTGATTGGTCCCATGTCTTGAGGTCCACACCCTCCGGCACCTCCACCCATGTGCGCCGCTGACAGGGCTTGTGAATGAAGGGCCACACCTGGTGCAGCGGGTGCATCTGCATGCATGCATGCATGCATGTGTGTGTGTGTGTGTGCATGTGTGTGGATCTGCATGCATGCATGTATGTGTGTGCGTGCAGCGGGTGCATCTGCATGCATGCATGCATGCATGCGTGCGTGCATGTGTGTGGATCTGCATGCATGCATGCATGTATGTGTGTGCGTGCAGCGGGTGCATCTGCATGCATGCATGCGTGCATGTGTGTGGATCTGCATGCATGCATGTGTGTGCGTGCATATGTGTGGATCTGCATGCATGCATATGTGTGTGTGTGTGTGTGTGTGTGTGTGTGCGTGTGTGTGCGTGTTTTGGGAAAATGTGCATGCATGCATGCATGTATTGGCTGTGACGCGGTTAGCACTGCGTGCAGTTTTATTGTTCAGGATCTTGTGCTGTGATCAATGAGTATACACAGGAACCTGATAGGCATGACAACAGTTCAATTTCCCAGCACTCAATCAGCCAGTCAGTGCTTTGCTTAGGCTGGGGATGTTGGCTGCTGCTGAGTGCCCAGCTGGTCGGTCCTGCAGTACTGTGGGTTGAACCATGATAAGCTATGTAATGATGTGATGAAACAGCCAGTCAGAACAACTTGATGACGTTGATCCTGCCCACATGAGTGGATCATGCACTGAAATGCTATAGTCCGCACCAAGTCCTGTGAAACTGAGCCCAGTGGTAGTCAGCAACCACAGTCTGTTGGGTTGTGCACGTGGTGCCAAACGCAGCAGAAAACGATGCATGCACGTGCTTAGTCCAGCCCACCTTGGCAGGTGTGTTCTCGTGAACTTCTGCCGGCCACCAGCCCAGGGTAGACTTGTGGATACTGAGCACACACCGGGTGAAAGAGACAGGCATATGAACAAGGACGCGATGGTGAAACCGACATAGCTACCAGCAGTTACTTGTGGATACTGAGCACACACCGGGTGAAAGAGACAGGCATATGAACAAGGACGCGATGGTGAAACCGACATAGCTACCAGCAGTTACTTGTGGATACTGAGCACACACCGGGTGAAAGAGACAGGCATATGAACAAGGGCGCGATGGTGAAACCGACATAGCTACCAGCAGTAACTTGTGGATACTGAGCACACACCAGGTGAAAGAGACAGGCATATGAACAAGGACGCGATGGTGAAACCGACATAGCTACCAGCAGTAACTTGTGGATACTGCATGACTTTGCCT
Source organism: Chloromonas sp. AAM2 (assembly GCA_004335635.1). Taxonomy (NCBI): domain Eukaryota; kingdom Viridiplantae; phylum Chlorophyta; class Chlorophyceae; order Chlamydomonadales; family Chlamydomonadaceae; genus Chloromonas; species Chloromonas sp. AAM2. Next base: position 16,344 of record QAXH01005810.1, read on the forward strand.
GACTATGGAGGAGGAGGCGAACGTGTTATGAGTTACTATGGAGGAGACGTGCATGTACTCAGTCTGCTGCACGGAGGGCCCCTTGAGACCTTGATTTGGCATGCAATCAAGACCTTGTTCAGTCTGAAGTTGTTTGGTTCCAAATGGTGTTTTCCTATAGATATGTCTTGACACGAAGTATTCTGGCAACAATGGCAGCGCTTGGCAAACGCTAGGCAGATGTCCAAGGAAGAGGGGCATGCTTGGAGATAGTGGCGGACGTTGTGATGGAGGCTTTCGACTTGTTTAAACCTCTCTGGAAAGGAGCTGTCATATCTGCTGACTGACAGGATGCATGCATGCGGCGACACGGCAGCATTTCAGCTTGGCTGCCAGTAGGCTCTGACTTGGCATTGGTCGAACAAATGCCTCACTCACAAGAAGAGGTTGATCCCAAAGCCATCCACTGCAATAAGCTGGTAGCCATATTGGCCTGAACACACAAAAGAAGCAGCAAGGTGGCGCATCTGTTGCACACATGGGCGGCATCCAACACTGGGCACTCGGTGTGGCAAAGTGCTGATACGCAGGGCAAGAGAGATGCATGACAGGGCCGCAGTTTGCCCTTAGCTGCCGTATGTGGAAGGGTGTGTGTGTGTGTGTGTGCGTGTGTGTGTACGTATGGGTGGTGGGTGTCGGGCTGGCCGTTGGACAGTTACGTCCACTGTGCTCAGAAGGCGTTTGCGAAGTGGGCAAAACGGAGGCGCGGATGGCCACGGCATGTCCCAAGTGGCTCACCTAACAACCGATGGAATGCCAGAGCAGAGCCTCCAAAGTAGCAGTCCTCTGGCTGCAACCACCAGTCAACCAACCAACCACCACTCAATTAATCAATTGGTTGGCAATCAACCACTGGTGCGTTCGCAACGTTCTGTCAGACATGGTTCTGCCTAGTATCAGAGGGCAGTTGCCTTGCTGAAGAAACCAGCAGATGTTGCATGTTGTTAGTTGACCAAACCCGTGCTGTGTGCGTGTGAAATGCTGGCCATACAGTTTTGAGCCTGTGCAGAGCTTTGGCAACCAGTCGGCTTTGTGTGCAAGTAAGAGAAGGTCTAGGCATTGCAGAGAAACTTGCGTTCTGATGGCACATGAAGGTGTTGCTGGCAGACAAGCTGTGATTCAGAGATGCTTGGGCACAGAAGTAACCCTCTGCTGAAATGCTACTGCAGACGCTTTGTGGCTGTGGCTGTGGCTGTGGCTGTGGCTGTGGCTGTGGCCAAGCAGACCATAGCACTCACATCCCATATACGGTTTGGGCCGTACACAGCTGCGTAGGATTGATGGGGCAGCAAGTTACGGTTGAACTCAACTGTCAGCGACCTGCGTGCACGCATGCATGACATCATGCACATGGTAGGGTTTTGCGCCAGATGTGGATGTAGACATCAGCGCAAGCCACAGCATCAAAGCAGCATGAGTAGGGTTGTGCGCCAGTTCCAACTTTATCATGACCGTGCCCAGTAAGCCGCCATTGTTTTCTAGCGCCTTCCTTGGCAATCAGAGAAAGCAGGCAGTGGTGAATCGTATCAAGCATGAGCTGCATTCTTGATTTCATAGTGCGGTTGATAGGTGCAAGTATGGTTACGCATCTTGTCATGGATGTGGAGCACATGCATGAAATCATATGCATAATGTTACACGTGTGTGTGTGTGTGTGTGTGTGTGTGTGTGCACGCGTGCGTGTGTGTGTGTGTGTGTGTGTGTGTGTTTACATCTGTATCGTCCCCCAAGTGGAACAGAAGATGGCGTCAAGATCAATCACGCATCTGAACAAGTAGCATGTCTCGCATGGCTATGACTTGAACCAAGAAAACTGCCAAGAGCATCCAAACAATACGCGGGTTGTCTGTGGGGTTCACGACAGCACGCATCCATGCATCAGCATCCTGTGGCCTATGGTCATCTGGATTAATACCATGAAAGCACGCTCGTGAGCTGGCATAAGCCAGGCACTCAAAGATGTGCAATTCCTCATCTTTCACATTCATATCACAGCAATGGCAAACTCGAGCGCACCTCGCCACACGTTGTGGCCCACATCCATGCCCCATGACCTCAATGTTCAGCTTGTGGGCACTCATTCTAAACTTGGCATCATATGCATGGCGTCATATGCATGAGATGCATGGCATGCACATGAACATGGCATCGACGTGTTTGGACCATTGGGTTTTCAGCAGTGCATGTGGGTGTGTGCCACTGTCGCATCGCTAGCTGCCGTGCACATACACCTGGTGTCACCAAACACACTAGTGCAACACGACTTCTTACATCTGTACACCCGGCCCCGTCGTCTTATGTGCAAGCATCAGGGAATGTAAGCCATGCTGGTCACTGAATGCAGATGACGCTATCGCCTGGCAGTGTTGTTTTCTGCAGCACATGGCCGACCACTGATCCTTCCAACAAGCTCTTGCCCGCCCCACCTCGACGCCCCCTTGCCTTGCCCCCTGCCTGCCCCACCTGGGCCTCCACCCTCCCCTCAGAACGGCAGCTGTCACATGCCATGTGTTCAGATCGATGTCAATGGTCATGTGATCAAGTACAGGAAAGGGCACCTGCACACGTGACAACCCACGTGGAGGGACACCAGCACAACAAACATGGCAAACTGTTTGCCCAGCCTTAACAGGAGAGTGCTGGGGTACAAGCGAACAGCCGCAGGCACCGATTGTCTGGCATTATTGGGTCTGTGCTTGCATCCGAGCAATCACAAGCTCCCAGCCGCCTAGATCATGTAGTCGGTACATGGAGTAAGCACAAAGACATGCAGAGCACATGAGACGTGCATAATCAAAACACTGACATGCATGGGTCCTACATGGCAAGTGGTCAGTGCCTGCAACCCACCTCATGTTTGTGTAGCACGTCTGAGATGGTCTCTGCGTAGATCATTTCTTTCCACAGATTGATCTCTGGGTTTTCATTATTGCCATCCATGAGTAGACCTGTACAGACATGGCATGTACTCGAAATGTGGTTTGTAGTAAGTTCCATCAAGCCGCTGCCTGCAACGTACCTTTGTCCAACAGGTGCAGAGCACAGTGCAGTCCACGCCTATATCATCAACAGCATCACCGCCATTATTACCAGGCTGATCATGTTTTAACTCACAGTGCTGCAGCTAGACACAATATCTCTCCAAAAGTTATGCGCCTTACAATCAGTGAGCCAGAAAAGCTCACTGGTAGCAAGGTGCAAAGTACTGCACTGCAAACTACAAAAGCAATGCAGGTCCAAGCCATGTCTGCCCCACAAAGAGGGAGCGAGAGAGAGCCCCTCTCTGTCACTCGCTACTTACCGTTGAAACCATGCCCTTCCTTTAGCCAGCGTGTTGTGCGCTCTGACCCATCCTCCGTGCCGAACTCCACATACTGCTTATCAGTGGTGCCAATGCACGTGAAGATGCCTTCCAAGATGCCGTCCTCGCCCCACTGCAGCCATCAGACAGCACATGATGACGGCATGCTGCTACAAGCAGTCACATGATGGTGTCATGCTGCTACCTGACACACAGACCAGCATTTTCAGACCACATGTGTTCTTAGCCCATATCTTTGTTGTTGTGGCCGAAGGATTGTTTCTAGTATCCACCCGAAGGGCCATTTGCCTATCTTGATTAACACTGAGTGCTACAGCTTGCCCATGGTTCTCCATGACATGGGCAAGTGCAGAGGACACAACTATATTCTGTCTGGCCTTCCTACCTGGGAATACACTCGCATGTCTTGTGGGATACCCTTGGCAAAGTGTTCACGCAAGCAACGCGCTGCGTTCATTCCTAGCCAGGACGTGGCCTTGGGAAATGTGGGGGTTGTTGCTTTGATTTGCTTAAACAACGGGTGCTGTTGCTGCCACCATGGCGTCAACGGTGGGGAAGCCCGCTCAACCTCTGCAGGGGGCTGTGGGAAGAGAATCGGGGCTGGTTTCCAACGAACCATGTCGAGCATACCGCCTGCATGCATGCAAATTGCAAGCTGAACTGATGCTGTGGTTGCAGAATGTGCCAAGCAATGGCGGGCATGGCAAATCGTGCAACGGGGGAGGCTGGTGGCCCTGGGTATGCATGGACTGTTCATGTGATGATGGTTGTATTACCTGGCAGAAGAGCTAGTCGCAGCGCCGTCACCACACAGCAAACAATAAGTAGCGCGCTGGCTATGAAAATGTACAGCCAACGCGAGCGCCGAGGGCCTTCTCGCCGAGGGTTGGTCCGAGACATCGATGGAGCTGATCGCATGCTTGACTGATCGCCACTGCACTATAGCTCAGAAAGCAGCTAATCGATTGCCGGGCCGAGCTTGAGTACGGGATTTGAGTCCAACGCAGTCAGGGTCCTTGAACAGTGTGCCTATGCGCATTGCGCGGCTGTACTTTCGTTAGAGGCATGCCAGTCTTTAACTGTCAGGGTATCGACCCCAGCTTGCTGGTCAGACGATTGACGACAGCCCTTTTGCAGTTGACAAAGTCAACGCCTGATCGAGTCAGCTCGTTGACTTGCCTGTGCCTTCCTGTCTATGCTGTCGTTGTTCGAGAAGCCATCCAACGCCAGTGCAGCTTCTTCTCAACACCCTAGTTTTCATGCACCTTTTCCTGTTGGGTGCTTCTTTTATTTTTTGGACATTGATTTTAATATAATGTTGTCCATGCACGCCTCGCTTTCACGCCCTGTCTATAGCATGAAGCCTGGCCGCACCTTGCGCGTTTCAACAGGACAGTCTACATCTCTATGCTAGCAGATAGGATGCCCCAATGGCAGGTTTGCCATGTCTTCACAGGTTGGCCATTTCCGCACTGAATGCGACGATCTCGGGCTTGTTGCGACGGCCCCAGCCAGACGCACACGTATATGTGCGGAACTGCGCTTGTGGTGGCCGGAGTGGCCCGTGCGACCCGTTTTTCGGGCTGGCTTGAAAGCCCTAGTTCTGCTCGCACATGGCGGACCTCAGCTCGCGACAAGCACGTCGCTAGGTAGGTGGGTTGTGATTGGCCCATTCCAACAAAGTGCTCAAACCTGAATCCCGCTCTGGGGTTGGCTCGCTAGACATCAACAACACAAACAACTTGCCCCACCTGGCTCATTCAGCCAGCCAGCGGTGTTTCTATGAATTTAGATAGCATTGATGCTTATGTGCAATCGAGGTCACCTGGGTACCACCACTAATGATGTATCCCTCCTCCACCGCTGTGTTGAGCTTTGCAATTGTTGCCCGCATGAGACAGATGCACCGTCAGTCTTGCGTAGCACTGCAGAACGCCAGTTCACCTTTTTGCATGCCACATGGACAATGGTCAAGAATCCGACTTGCAAAGCCACGGTAACATGCCATGCCCATGGGCCTATGTCGTCAGAGTGCCGTCAGAGTGATGGCCGGTGATGGCCGTTCTGTGAGGTGATGGCCACAAGGGCCTCACCACCCCTTGCTGACACGGCAGATTCCCCTTTACTAGGAGAAGTTTTTGCAATTTCCGCAAATAGTTGATGTTTGCGATTGACGTGCTTGGTGTGCACTCCCTCCGTCTAACAAGGTATGCTTGTTTTTTCGTTTGCTTGCAAGTTGTTTGTAAGTTGTTTGTAAGCTGTTTGTGACTGGTTTGTAAGCTGACGAGGTGGAGGAGCAGCCCAGGCATCGTGCACCCGGAAACGGAGAGCCGTCGATGTGTATGCCAGGCTGTCTATGGCACTTCTCAACTTGTTCAGGCTTGCTAGCTGTGGTTCATCCAGGTGAAGCAGGTTCAGTACATGCCAGAGGCACTTTGCAGTGGCAATGGTGGTAACGTGGTGCCAAGCAACAATGACCCCGGCATCAAGCAACTGGCGCAGTGGGCGCTGAGAGCTGCAGGGCGATGGAAGCTGCAGGTACATGACCTTGAACGATGGTCACCTGTTGCTTGGCAGTTGCGAATGCAGGGAAAGAGGATTTGACGCCGGTGTGCGGTCGTTTGCCGTTTGTGGTTTCCATTAGCAGGCGCTTCTGAGCCTGTGAGAGGGGCCTGTGGGAGGGGAGGGAAGTTGCATAAATAAAAGTCGTTGTCCCGGGCCGTAACCGTTTTCCGGGACGTGTTTTCGTCCTTGTGCAGTTGACTGAGCACAATTGGTCAGCAATTTCACTGTCAAGCATTCCCAGTCGGCCACCAGACTGCGCTCATCACGTGGACGACCTGAAGGAAGGGGCGGCAGATGCTGCTCAGCTCTCCCAGCCCTCTCACTCTATGAGGTATCTGTTGACTTCCAACACTAGCGACCTACAAGGCTCTGGTAGCACATCTCCAACCGCATCATGGACAACCAAGATGAGAAGCCTCTGCTGGGGCGTGCTGCACCGGGTATTCTGGAGCTATCCATGTCAGGCAACAAGCAACACAAGGAAGAATCCCAGAGCTCCGGGGCGTCAGTTTCAATGCACTTAGATGGAGAGCATTATGAGGCTCGTCCTGCTCATCCTGCGTTTGGCAATCCAGACAGGCATGCAAAGCGCAAAGCTGTGGCATCCTTGGTCTCACCCCTCAGCAAGGTGCGGCTGTGGAACATTGAGATGCCTAATGACACACGTTTCATGTAAAGGCTGTGGGTGGGTGTGACGGGCTGTCAGGTGTGCGATGCAGCAGAAATATAATAATCGCACAACACAGCACTACAGAACCCCATCATCTAAGAAAGAGCTTCCTGTAACCAAAACAGGTTTCATCAAGAACAGGGCACTTTTCCAGGTATCAGTGTGTGCCAGGCCTCTATATCATTGCTGTCATTGCAGTGCCCCATGGGCACGCGCACATGCCGTTTTCTTATTTTCGGGGCATTGCACTACAACAATATCCCGATGTGTACTGTGTTGACCAACTGATGCAATGTTTTTTGTTCGCACCGGCCATCTGGCACCAAAGCTATGCGATGTGGAAGACACATGCATGCACATACACACAAGCGGGCAATCACATGCACACGTACACACACATGGGCACACATGGGCACACGTACACACGCATGGCCAGACATGGGCACACATGGGCACACGTACACACGCATGGGCACACATGGACACACATGCACCAGCATGGGCTCACACATGCAAGCCTGTGTGTGCATCTTTGTTGCCTGCCAGGGGCCAGTCTTCAAGCGGACGGATGGGGCCAGCTACCTCAGCCCAGGTACACCAAGGATGGCTTGCAAAGAGTATGGATGAGGATTGCGGCATGCTCAGGCAATGTGTGCGGGTTTGCGACGGAGCCTTTCCTTTTCTACAGGCTAGGCTCAGTTAGTTTTCAATCCACAACTTCAGTTGTCAAACCCCGAGGCATCAGGTGCTTGCTTCAGTGAACTCTTGCTGACCCTCCTGATGCTATCCTAGCCAGGAACAAAACCACCCTTGAACATTGGCGATGCGATTTCACTTGTACCCTCGCTTGTGAAACTGGAACCAACAGCTCGTGAACAACAACAAAACACCATTCAACCAAACCCCAAGGCCTGACCCGTGCATGCTTGATTTTGATTGACACCTTCCCTCGCCCGCTCATCCCATGTTTCAGGCGACTCCGGCCTGGTGGGCCTGGTGTCCAGGAACTTGAACGTCACACACGGCCAGTGGAACAGCTACATGAGTCAGCTCAAGGCAGGCCGAAGGGAAAGGTGGGCTTCATGCGATGCAAGCACGCCGCAACATGCATGCATGCATCAGTCGACGATTGCACACTCAAATTGTTGTGCCATAGTGGTGGCAATTGACTGTTTGTGGACTACCTACTCAAGCTCTGGCACGCAAAATCAGCATACAGTGGTGAGCACGTGTTTGCTATTATTTGACGGAGTTTCTGCACTGCTTTCTGCGTGTCGCAGGCCGCGGCCGTCCCTCTTTCTGCTGCCCGTCCTGCACCCGCATACATGGCCTGTGCGCACATGGCTGGCCTTCATGCTAGTGGTGAGATGTGAGCTTTTACAATGAATATCATACAACAATATATAGCCAATAGTGACTAAGTGTGCTGGTAGTGAGGGAGTGTACACACTGAGCACTGCCGTGCGTACGTGTGTGCGCCTGAACCCACACTCTTGCACACACTGAGCACTGCCGTGCGTACGTGTGTGCGCCTGAACTCACACTCTTGCACACACTGAGCACTGCCGTGCGTACGTGTGTGCGCCTGAACTCACACTCTTGCACACACTGAGCACTGCCGTGCGTACGTGTGTGCGCCTGAAC
>QAXH01005811.1:5440-16117 GCA_004335635.1 Chloromonas sp. AAM2
CTCATGTGCACACTGCATCCACTGAACTGTGTGTACCAGCTGCTCATGTGCACACTGCATCCACTAAACTGTGTGTACCTGCTGCTCATGTGCACACTGCATGCACTGAACTGTGTGTACCTGCTGCTCATGTGCACACTGCATCCACTGAACTGTGTGTACCTGCTGCTCATGTGCACACTGCATGCACTGAACTGTGTGTACCTGCTGCCCATGTGCACACTGCATCCACTGAACTGTGTGTACCTGCTGCTCATGTGCACAGAAGCGCGGGGCGCTGGCCGTGGCGGGCCCCGCACCCCCACCCCTCAAGGAGTGGAGCTTCACCCCTGCGCGGTGGGACACGCACCTCTAGTAGCTCAGGGCGCCTGCCTGGCTTGTGGCAGCCTGTGTGGAGTGGTGATCGGTTTGCCTTCGGCCGGATGTCAGCCAATCTATGAGCAGTCATGCAGGCCCTGGCCATCAAGAGATTGTGCATATGCTGCTGCACCATGGTGCTAACGTCCATGCCGCTGATGATGCAGCTCTGGAAGAAGGGCTTTCAAGTCTAGCCATGCAGCAGTAGATAGCATTCAGGCCTTCCACCCGCCAATCACGCAAAGTGCAAGCTCTCGATGCCATGCTTCAGTTATAGACGTCACGTGATCCTAAACGTCAAAGAACCTCCAAGAACTTTCATTTGAAACGCCAAATGATTTCAAAATGACGATGAGCGACGGTGACGCTGACACTGGGATGATTGCGTGCTGCTGTGCAGGTATGTGCAGTACTTGTCCGACTGCCTGGCAGTGCACCAAGCGCTGGAGACAGCCCTAGCAGCAGCAGCCACCTCTCATGAAGCACCGGAGTCTGGTGTCACCCCTGCCCTGCTGCACACGCTCCAGTGTATACATGAGGCGGGGTTGCAACGCAGCAGCGCACTGCAGCATGATCTCCAGCGTGTCTGTAAACAGAGTAAAATTAGTCAACCACCCGCACCAAGCACCATGGCACAGACCCAAGCTAACCAGATACAGCGGCTGGCTAGAGATGTCTCACCCTGGGCTGCAGCAGCAGCGGCAGGCCAGCCAGCCGCCTCCAGCCAGTCACCAGCGGCACCGGCTGGATCCAAGGAGCAGGCGGAGCTGGCAGCCACTGGCCAAGCAGCTGCCGCTGCGCTGGTGGCACATGCCTTTGCCGTGTACACCCTGCATGCTGCGGGCGGCATGCGGTTTGGGGCGGCAGCGGCTGAGAAGCTGTCTCTGCTGCAGCTGGATGCTGCCAGGTTCTACCACACCTACCCAGATTCTGTCAAGGTCAGATACTGGCCTCTACGCATTCCTTCATCGGCCTTGTCTAAATCAGTCTAGCACAGATTCGGTTTGGTGTATTTGGCGAGCTTGCAAATGAGACGTTGATGCTCGTATATACCTGCTGTGCAGTTGGACCAAATGGGAGAAGCAAGACGTTCTGCATACATAATGAGTGTGGAATTGGACTGCAAGTGTCAATATTAGGAGGCCTAGCACAAGGCGGTGTAGGCATCTGCCAGTTAGGAGGCCTTGAACGCCGGCTGTGCTGACAGTCACAGGTTTGCCGGTTACATTGCCTGCAGGAGCCCCTTGCCTCCCTGCGCTCATCCCTGGACACGGGCAGCCAGGCACTGGACACGGATGCACGCCGCCGTGTGATGGACGCCCTGCCTGACTCAGCACGCAATGCTTCCATGCTGCTAGCTTCACTTGCACACATAAACTGAGGCATCTGGCACCTGAAGAAACGTCCTGCACCATACGTCATGGCACAACTCTACGTACACCACCCGATGGACCGCGCAGCAGGATGCGGCATACCCTAGCTCTTCATGTTACAATGGTTTTACTGCTGCACACAATATAAACGCCTTACCAATAAACATCTAGAAAAATGCGCTGGTGGATGCTGCTGCTGGTGCCATTCTGTTCTGCAGCTGCGCGTTTGGTCTGCGAGTATTGGTCTCTCTGTTAGAGTATTGCTCTCTCAGCAGAACAAAAAAAAAGAAGTTTGCCAGTTCTGGGACAAAAGTTTGCCAGTCACTGAAACCAGTGTGTGTCCGCAAAAACATGTGTAAGAGTGTGTGTGTGTGTGTGTGTGTGTGTGTGTGTGTTAACCACACGCAGGGTGAACCCCGGAGTGAACACCGCGTGTTGTGGTAGACGGTGCATTGCCACTTCTGAAACCAGGACTAGACAGGAACTACAAGCGGGTGTGTGACCCATTCTGACCGGTACCTCAGAAGTCTGTGATGTACGTCGCCACCAAGTGTTCCAGCTGCTTCACTCTCTTGAGCAAACTCGTGTGTTGCGCGCGTAGACGCCCCACAGCCTGTCGCCAATTCTCCCTTCTTGGTTGCTCGTCCAGTGGTGGCCCTTCGGCTGCCTCATTGCCCACGTTGACCCGCTTTTTCCTCGATGCACTATCGGATGCCACTATCTGTCTGCCACGGCCATCATGCCGCAAAGGCATCCGGGAACAACGGGCTTCAGTCAGCCTCGTACAACCTACGCTGCCCAGGTTGCTCGCAAATCGGCATCAAGAATCCAACGCGCAACGCCAAGAACATGGCATACTCAGAGGTCGTATGCGCATACCAAGACAGGGAGGCTGCGGTGAAAGCCCTCAAGAACGCCAGGGAGCGCTGCCTCATCTGCAGCTTCGTGAAGTAATCGGTTTCCTATTGCATGCATCCGAGCTACACAGCAGGGATTTTTGAATTTGTCAGATTGATGATCGACATGACAGTAGCCAAGACTGTGAGACATGGCTTAAAACAGGTGACATGCGGTGACGAGGCAAGGCAAGTTTGTAAATTCGCAGTAGTAACTGCCCTAGAAGTGCCAATTGTTTCTAGCATCAATTTTTCAGCGTTTTTCAGCGGCAATCACACTTTGCAACTACAACACCCATCACCAACACCGGTTCTAGTGGTATTGATAGGAACTGTCCCAGAACTGGCAAACTTTTTTCTTTTGCCTTCACTTGTTAGCTTGGCTTATCATGGTCAGATGCGTCATGTACGTAACAATGGTGTGGTCAGATTACAACTTAAGAGCATCAATCTCAAGCTGAACCACAATCTTTGTGACATGCAAATCGTTGTGTTCACCAACGCTTACCATGCACGAACAGGCCCATGCCATAACACTTGGTCTGAACGCACTGTCACTACCACGGTCATTGAGTTTGCCCATTACCTAGCCAACAGCTGCGGAGTTGTCAACAAGCAGTAGTCCCTGTAAAGTGACAGCTTGGAATGGTGTTTGCTTTGCCTGCTGTGTCCCAGCCATGGCGAATGGCTTCCTTTCGGTGGCTTCAGTGCCCAGTGGAGAGCTTTTGTCGGCTTGACCGTGCAGTGTCAGGTGGGTTGCAAATGGCTGTTCCCCACAGCCGGGCTGGCGTCTTCGACTGCTGTTCCAGCCTGTTAGTGTAACCGTGCGAGCTCCTCCACCTTGTGTGTCACCTCCTCTAGAGTGGTGTCACCCCCCATAAGCGATACAACCTGCACAGGCAATCCACCGACTTATGCACATATTTCAACTGCTGAATGCACCGCTGCCTGCCCACCACGACCAATACAGTGTACATTTGCAAACCATCGCAGCCAGTGCGTAGCGACTGCAGCAAGCAAACACGTGAAAGGAGCACCAGCTGTGGTGATAAGCGCTGCGCATGTGTTGGAACCTGCCTAGTAGGCAGTCTACCGAGGTCGCCAGGGCACACAACCACCTGCCTAGTAGGCAGTCTACAGAGGTCACCAGGGCACACAACCACCTGCCTAGTAGGCAGTCTACAGAGGTCACCAGGGCACACAACCACCTGCCTAGTAGGCAGTCTACAGAGGTCACCAGGGCACACAACCACCATCGGCACATCTTTGACACGTACTGGCAGCCTCACCCTGTTGGCGTCCTCTGGCTTGAGGTCCAGGAACAATTCCACAAGGTCCCCGTCCACAAACCCCACGGCGGGCGACACCTTGCGCTCGTTCTCAAACATGCGCCACTCCGCGTGCGTCAGGCCGCCCACACCCTTGACAACCTTGCGCATGGCGTCCTGCATGTGGCGGGTGCGCACATCACACACAGTCTTTAACAGGCGTCATTCACATCAACTACAGGCGTGGTGCACATGATGTCCTGATATCACATCCTGAACAAGTGAGGCATGTCCAAAACCGTCCAGTTTGCAGTTGTCAATGACCAGCCCTTCACACCGCCCGATCACTGCCCTGTTGCCGGGCTGCGCCTGCGACTGGCCATAACCGACGCGCTTCTGTCACCGCTTCAACCCTTCAGTATACTCCAGCACCACAAGTAGCTCTGCACCGGGCAGTTTGCAGTCAACCATGCAGCTCCACTCCTTCCCTGGCCCCCGGCCGCACCTGCAGTCTGACTAGAAACTCGAACAGTGGGGGAGGCAGGGAGGCCACCAGCCCGATGGATCCATCGATTGTGCCAAACAACCAGGTAGGTACCTGAGCAGGTAGGAGGCATAGATATGAGGTCAAACCATGCTATCAGCAGTGCATGTGCAAGGCGACCAGCGTAGTTATGATGTAAAAGAATGCACCGGCATCAACAATGCATGTGCAAGATGTGCTGCAGCAGCCAGCACTGAATTCTCGTGTTGGTGTCACGCTGACTGACATAGTACAGCGGAACTTTGAAGCCCGTTTTGCTGTCACTACGCAAGCACACTGCCCCAGGCTACCAATTGTCAATGCCCTCCTTCACAGCCCAGCCTAAACCTCTTTCTAGCGTCAGAGTCACATTCATTACAGCCAGACCCGTTCCCAACGTGAGGTCACATGACAGAGAAAGAGTGGTGTGACAGAGGGAAGGGTGATGTCCGTTTTTGTTTGCGGCAGGAAAGCACGCTGCCCCAGACTACGGATAGGTCGATGCCCTTCTTTCCATCACAGCCAGACCGCCACCAGCTCCAAAGTCACTCCGTTTACCTGCGCCAGCTCGCTGTCCGGTAGCCGCAGCACCAGTGACCCGGGCCTCAACCGGTTGACGAACTCGCCCAGATGAAACTCGCCCACGAGCTGCAGCAAGGGCACGGCAACAGCAACCGTGGACGCTTGGCCAGGCAAGGTGTAGGAGGGATGAGCACGGCTCTCGGGATGCGTATCAAGTAAAATCGTCTATTAAGAACGGCGGAACGGCAACAAAGATGTGTTGACAAACATAAAAAAAAACAGTCATCAGAACTGAATTGATCAACATCAGGTCATATGATCAACACTGGCAGGGCACATACAAGACATATCAGTTGTTCAAAACCAACTTGGTAGTATCAAGCAACATGTCCTGCTCATGCCAGTACTGCTCCCTTGGCACTGCCCGCCCGACTTCCCACACCAGCCCTGCACACCTCCAGTCTGCCTCTTTCCTCGTCCGTTGTTGCATCAGTGTTCTTGCGCACGACGAACAGGTTGTGGCTGTTCTCCGCCGCCAGATACGTGTCATCATCCAGCATTGCGACTGCCGTGCACCAGTTGCTGGCGTAGTCCTGCAACGCCCATTGCACGCGACCAATCCGTCAGGGACAATACAACGTCGACACAGCCCTGCGGATGGCGTCTGGGCTGAGGTGCCACTGCCTTAACACGCCATCAAACCTCACACTCAATCAAGAGGCGCTGACAGCTGCATGTGCTTGACGTTTTGGGGACATCATGCCCATGCTTTCCTTGGGGGTAGCATGTAGGCGCCTGTGAAGTGCCTGTTTGGTCTGCAGCACCACAAGCTGCCAACACAAAGCAAGCGAATGCGTGATACGGGCGTGTTTGGGCTGCAGCATTTGAATCAGGCCGTCCCTCTCTTGCCTCTCTTGCCTAGCCGTCACCTGAATCTCATGTCATCATCACAGCAGGCGATGTTCCCCCTGCATCAGCCCGTCTCACGGCCTCTGAACCTCACCTGTGCTCTCAGCTCCAGCTGCCCTGCCTGTGTGCCTGTGCCTGGTTTGAAAAGGTACAGGCTGATGGAGCGCATCAGGTCGCCCAAAATGACGTGATCGCCCCTGTGCGCACACAGATAACAGAGACAGCAGTCCGCTTGCCCCCGGTAACATTTGTGTACCTTCTGTTCAAATACTGAGCCTCCAGTAACAGTTTGCCCCCGGTAACATTTGTGTACCTTCTGTTCAAATACTGAGCCTGTCGACTTGCTGCCAAACCGTGGTCAACCGGCAGCATGGGGGAAATAGGATGGTAGCAGCGTCGCTCGCATGTGCACGCACAGTGCAAGGGGATGGCACGCAAGCCAGGACTGCCGTGATGGCGACAAGCCTTGCTCCTCTGCAGATGCCCTGGCTGTCCCTTACACACAGTTGTCCCTTCAATTCTGCTGTCAGACAAGAAGCTGTAATTCAACGCCTTGCCTGCAACCTGGAGCGGCGCACTAGCCGAGCGTCAATTTTCTGCCTTTGTATGCTCTCAATACCCAGTTGCTCCTCGCGTCTCTCTCTCTCTCTCTCACACACACACACACACACACATTCCCTGCTCGTCCCCGCCATCCCACCTGGCTGCCAGGTACAGTGAAGTGATGTGTCCTGCTGCTGTGCACTCGAGCTGCAGCTCCTTAGTCCCGTCCTCCTTCACAGACCACCTGTGCACGCAACACTCACTTCTCTTTCACAAAACAGGTAAATAACTCTGAAAACTGAGTACAAAAACCATGATTTTCTCAGAGAGATAGAGCTTGCACTCCCTCAACCTGCCCACCCTTCCTATCTCGTTCGCCCCATTATACTGCCTTGGCAATCCCACCCAGCATACGTTGTCTGATCACGCCCGCAATGGTCCCTGGAAGGCCAACCTCCACAGGAACAGTTCTGGCCGATGTTCTACCTTTGCAGCCTCTGCAACCCCTTGCCTGCCCCTGCCCCTTGAGCAGCTGTTCACCCGCGTCCAAGCACCTTGGTGTGCGTCCTTTGCGTTCACACGGCCTATTCCGTCATCCTTTGCAACCCCGGGTCTACATTCAATCCGCTAACATCTGTCCACCACCATCGCACGTATCCTTGGCCCTCTAGGCATGCTCGCGCACCTGTGCACCTGCACCATGTTGTTGCATGCGTTGATGAGCCTCCCGCCCTGGAAGGGCAGCACCTCATAGGCCGCGCCCTTGATGGCCCGCTCACACACCAACGTAACCTGGGAGAGGGGCAGACAGCAACCCATCCCATAACCACCAGTAACATTTTACTTCTTGTGTGTCAGACCACCAGTAACGTGTGGTAAACAGTAACAACAACCAGTGACATAACAATGTTGTGTGGCCTGTTCTGCTTGCCTTCTGCATTACAACAAGAAAACCGAGCACAGTAACATGACAACCTCGACATGGACAACAGCAAGCCAAATGCGTGCAGCAATTCTTACACAGTGGTCAAGTGCCGTGCTTGTGATGCTGGTGCACTGTTTATGACACAGGTCATGGTGAAGGCTGCAGTGAGCACCTCTTCTCTTCCTCACCTGCCCCTGTTGGTACTGCAGCACCAGCAGCCGCCCCGCCGAGGGCTCAGCCTCGTCAGGCTTGGCCATGCCCGTGCCCACCTGAAGCCAATCATCATGGTCACCACGATGTTTCCAATTTTGCTGACTGCGACAGAGACTTATCACGATTGAACTGCTTTGCGCTTACTGCGGTTTTGCAGCTTGCGGTGCTCAGACCAAACAGTTGCAGCCGCCTGCATCACTCCCATAGTAAACCACGAGTGACAAACCCATGCTCATGCAATGGGCGACAAAGCGGCAGAGTCGTGAATCACCATTCACCACATGATGCACACAGACCATCAAGCCAGGCCACCCAGTTTGCATGCTTGCCCAGACAGACTGACTGACTCGCTGTCAGGCGCACACACATTGCCGTGGCAAAGCAAGCGCAGCCCCATCCCGGGTAGGTGGCTCTCCACGCACTGCATTGCTCATAATCCATGATTACGACGTTACCCACCACAAAGTATGTGGCTGCGTCTGTGTCGCCCAGTTTGCAGCTCGTGATGGCGCATCCCAACTCCCCGGGCGCCAGTTGGAAGTCTGCCTTCATCTCCATTGCACCGCCCGCATCGAACACGCGCAGGGAGTTGGTTTCGTCCTCCATACCCTGCATGTAAAAGTTGTACATCAGATGTGTGTTGAAATTTGTATATCGTATTGCATACCCTGCAGCAGTGCAGCGGGGTAAAGGAAAGGCTCAGGCAACAATTGGAGGGCCATGGCTATGCTATGGCTATAGCATAAGTGCAAGGCGCCTGGTCACGCAACTATGTCACAGGTCCGGCATACAGCAACACAGCCAGAACCGGCAGTCCTGTTGCATCCAAAGGCAATAAGATCATCTCAAGCGAATATCACCCGATGTTGAGGGTCTGCGTTCCTCACCAGGTTAGTGATGGTTAGCACCCCCAGTGTGTGCGTTTCCTCCTGGTAGGCGATGCGCCTGGGCTGCTCATGCAGGGGCACCGTGTGAATGTGCAGCTTCTGAATCTGCTCCATGGTGCCAATGGTCATGGAGCCCTCCTGCACACGAAAGTAACAAGCACGAACAGGAAAGACAGTATTGGGCAGAAGCCCATCAACAGCTTGCAATCTGAAGTTGTGCTTCTGCAGTCCATCGCCCAATGTCATTGCTCAACCTCATGCTCCATGCTGCGCAGCAAGCACACTATAGACTAGGCATGGCAACGGCCTCTCCAAGGTCTCGCCACATCGCATCCATCCATGAGCTGTGTTGCAAACACACCTTTGCAATGGCTAGCGAGTCGGGCCAGGACTGGCAGTTGAAGGGTGCCATGTAAGTGACCTGCAGACATGTGCATGTGGGATGCATGGGTGCATGGCGTCATTGAACAAACCACTCCACATCAGTCCCATGTGCAATACGGTCATGTAGTGCTGTTAGCACGACCCAGATGACAGCGATGCATGAATAAACCATGTTCATAAACCACAATTCACTGCAGCTTGTGCCAGTGCACTGCGCTCTAGGATGCAAGCCTGCTCAGAGGCATACCGATTGTGCAGCTGGAGTGGCAGGCCGAGAACAAGCAGAAGCATGCCGCCATCACAGATAAGCGTGCAGCCATGCAGTGAACCACTCACGAACCACTCATTTTCGTTGGCAAACAGAATTATTTTGAAGTATTATTTGTGAAGTATGCAGCCAATGCACACGCCAGTGCACAGCCATGCAGTGGACAACTCACTTCATTTTCGTTGAGATTGGCAAAGAGAATCTTCTTATGCGACGAGTAGAGCACAGCGGGTCGGTCACTGGCTGCAAAGACCCCTCCCAGGGTGCTGTTGGCGTTTAGGCCCGTCCCGTTGGCCTGGCCGCTGCCCTTGCCTGCCATGAGTCCCTGAAAGGGCCTAAGCATTACGGGCTTGCTGCCCAAGATAAGCTTCTTCCTGTCATGCAGGGAACCTGGGAAGCAACCACGAATAAGCAACCCATAGGCTTCAAAATCGGGTTTGAAACGTGTTGAGGCATGGTGGCAGTTGGCATTTCTACTGCTAGCAGCTGGCATTTGTTGGTTTACGTGACGGTAATGACGAGTGGTTCCACAGACATGTAATTAGTCAGCTATCTTGCCAAAATCAAATGCAAAGCCACAGCCGACTGTCTTGACCAGGCCGGCTTATGCTGGTGTAGCTGGTTCAAGCAAGCGCCATATGAGAACTGTATGCCACTGCTCAACAGCACCCCACAGGCGATACCGCTTGCCACAGTGTTGGGGACTCGCGTGCGCCCCTCGCCTCCCCTGGTTAACCACAATGTCTGAGGGCACGCCTGGTGAAGGCAACCTCTCAGGCAGATGTTGAAGGCAACCTCTCAGGCAGGGTTTGCCTCGAGGAACACAACAGGGCGAAAGGGTTCGTTGCCCTGACCCTGAGCCTCTTGCTGCCCTAGGGAGTTGGCTCTGTGATCAGACTCCATCCGTCTTTTCGCTTTTTTCCCAAACCCTTCTCACCCGCGTCGCCCTGCATCGTATTCTTCAAGTATGGGTGCTGCATT
The DNA here is from genome assembly GCA_004335635.1 of Chloromonas sp. AAM2. Lineage (NCBI taxonomy): Eukaryota > Viridiplantae > Chlorophyta > Chlorophyceae > Chlamydomonadales > Chlamydomonadaceae > Chloromonas > Chloromonas sp. AAM2. The sequence goes on from QAXH01005811.1 coordinate 15,490, forward strand.
TGCTATTTGCTGCGGATCCTATTTTTGGCTAGGTCCAATGACTGGACGTCGTCATGATCCTTCCCTACCCGTGCTGCCCTGCATTCTCCAGTAGTGCAGCTGGCCATCCCCCAGGCCCACCAGCAGGTAGGGCACCTCCTCAAAGCACCACATCATGATGCTGCACGCAACAGGCGAACACAGTGCACGAAGATATGCCGAGCGTACTGAAATGCCGAGCATGCAAGCAGCACCGTCAGTCACAGGCGCTTCATCTGTATGCTCACAATGTCCATGCTGCTGACCGGCCTGTAGACTTTGCTACCAGTTCGCCTTTGCAGGGCCTCGTCAGTTCGGATAAGTACAGTTTTGATAAGCAAGGGCCGTGTTGTGAGCGTGCCTCACCTTCTTGGTATGACCTCTCCCCCCAGCTGCTGTGTGGTGACCAGCTGCAGCTCGCACCCGCCCGCGCCCTGCTGTACGGCGAACAGCTGCACCGCCATGTCCCATGTGCCCACGGCTACACAGCCGCAGCGCAGCGGGTCCGCACCTGCACACACACGTGACCCCAGAATGGTTGGGCACACACACGTGACCCCAGAATGGTTGGGCACACACACGTGACCCCAGAATGGTTGGGCACACACAC
>QAXH01005811.1:16255-50893 GCA_004335635.1 Chloromonas sp. AAM2
CACACACGTGACCCCAGAATGGTTGGGCACACACACGTGACCCCAGAATGGTTGGGCACACACACGTGACCCCAGAATGATTGGGCACACACACGTGACGTCAATTGATCGGAGGTCCGGAGACAGGGTCACTTCGAGTTCAGGTGTGCAAGTTTAGGCAGGGCTCGAGCATATCAGATGCAAGCTAGATCCAGCCGGAGAACTCGGCTGAAGCTGAGGGCTGGAGTCTGCTAGGAAGTGCAAATGCAGCCTGATATTCATGACATTCATTTAATCCATTTGAATTAAAAATAACTATCAAGAAAGACACAAATATAACTGAAACTGAAAATAGACACAGATCTATTTTAGATGCATCAAACAATTGTAAAGTGAGTTATCAACTGTCGCCTGCCTGTGGGTGTGACATCCAGGCACGCCACCTCCCCTGACACCGTGACCGATGCCTGCTCGGTGATGCCCTGCTGGGTGACCTCCAACAGCTTCAACCGACCTCCCCGAGAGGCAACAGCCACCTGAAAGGGACGTTGCACAGGTCATTGAGACATTTGAAGCACGACCTGACCTGGTCAGCACACCAAACAGCTCTTAGTCCAAGCGCACACGAAGGACGTCATGCTGGTTCACGGGGTGTGAATGATGGCCCCAGTAGGAGGTCATAGAGGCTGTCACGTTTGGGTTTAAACGTGCCTCACACGTGGGTATGGCGCTCTACACAACAAAACACTGTCTGCGTTCCCTCCACACAACAAAATTCCAGTCTCAGCCCATCACTTGACAAACCTGTACCAGAGCCTCACCCGTGGGCCTTTGCCACACTGTGCCAAGCAATCTTCTTTCGTATGAGATATGTGAAAGACAAACTTTGTCTTACAATGAACGTGACAGCGAAACTACATCAAACCCAGGCTGACCTGGGTGCCGTTGCCTGCTGCCACGTCCAGTTGCCCGTCCTCTGCCCGCCACTCGCACTCCATCACGCCGCTGTCAATGGCTATAGCGCGCACACCCGCTGGAGTGACCTGCAGGGAAAAAGTCACCGCTCAGATGTATGGCGCCAGAAAACCAACTGCACATTGTGTGTTCAGTTGCAAGCGCGTCCGCCCAAGCCCGAGCATGAGGTTTGTCAACCCCTTGGTCATGCCAGTGCACATGGTGTTCACCCACACGTTACAGGTTTCATGAGTTGCAGGCCTTCTGTTATGATTCTTGCTTGCCTACCCACCTGCTTCCCCACGCCGCAGACCTGAGCGTTCCAGCCTCACCTGCATTATCCTGTCCGTGGCGCTGTTCCCGCACCACAGCGTGAGCGCATTGGACTCAAACCCCGGGAGCTCCGCCTCATCAAGCTCCTCATCCTGCAGCCAGCGGGAGACAAATGAAAAGAGAAAACTAAGTAAACAAGAAAGAAGACAGCACGCCGCAAACACCCGCAAAACAGGTGAAAGCTTGTTGTCTCGATTATGAGGAAGTTGGACCTCCAAGTGATTGTCAGACAGGAGGATGATTGTACTTGTGAGCAACGTTGTAGTATCATGGTTTTCTCCTTGCTCGGTTTTCAACTCCAGTCAGCGACATGAGAGGAGAAGCAGATCCTCTCACCTGACTCATGGCCAGTATGCGCGACTCCCCCACGAATGTGAGCACCAGGTACTTGTGGTGCTGGGCATCCCAGGACGAGCGAAGGCTCCACAGACCCTGCAACGGGCAAGGAACGGACAACACCTCTGAGCGCCTGTCAGCGCAGTGTGAGTGAGAAGGGGAGGTCTACAACGGCCTGGACATGCAGGTGCTAGTGCCTGTGGCAGTAGGGCCTGCCGAAGTGTCTGCGTAAAGGTCGTACCTAGCCGATGCCCCCTGATAACCATAGTGGAGTGGAGTTCACCAGGGCCTTTGACATGCAGATGCTACAGGCAGCAGGGCCTGCTTTGCTATGTGTGCAAAGGTCATCCCTGACAGCCACCAACATCCATTGATCTGTTCTGAATAGTATCGTATGTGCTAGTGCCAGTGCCATTGAATAACCTGCTCACCCTGATTCCTGTGAGCTCGATGGACGCCTGTTCGTTGATGCCCACTCCGTTGCGCACCACCCTGAGCGATCCGTCACTGAGCGTCCCGCTGCAGCACACAAGCTGCCCCTGACCCTGTCGGTCCAGGTCCATCACAGAGAAGTCCACTATGGGGCCGAGGTTGGGCCACGTCTCAAGCACCTGTCAGGGTACCACCACCGGTCATGCTTACAACCAGCCATCGCACAGTATCTGGGGAGTCTGACGGCGCGAGTCTTGGTTTTTCATGGGCTTGAGTTTGGGGTGTTCTGGTTGGGACGACCTGAAATCGATGCTGTCCAAACAAAAGTAGTTCACTACCTCGCACTCCAAAACGATGCTGCTTTCATGCGGGATAAGCACAAATACAGATGGAGGAAATCCTGCGTGTACAACATAACGCCGTTATAGGGCCTATACCTGTATGTAGTTCTTAGGCGCTGCTGGGTCCGGTGGGTTTGCATGCAGCCTGACCAGCTGCGAGTCGCCCTGACGGCTGCCCACAAACAGCACGCCGTCATCCAGATAGCTCAGGCTGCTGGCAGAGCTGGTGCGACCTGGGAGACGGTGGGGATAGCGTGGTATGGACCTGATGTGGCTGACAACACGTGGGGTGTGATCGTGGTGTATGTATTTGCGCCTTTGTAACGTCCCACCAGTGGAAAAGAAGATGGCGTAAGCATCAACTTCGCCATACTCAATGTGTAAAAGCACGCCTTCAACAAACAAATTGAGCGGATGACTATGAAATGGCTTGCTGTGGTGTGATGATGGTGAGGCGAAGTTGAGTTCTGGGTCAGTTGACGTGCAATTGTGTTAGAATGAGCATTCCAGTCAATGGGCTGGCAAGAATAGCGAAACGAATGCGTGTGTTTTGCAGAGCAATCAACCAGCTGCACATGCGCTTCAGGACCTTTCCCGCTCACCCACAATCTCCAGCTTGAGTCCCGTGACCTTGTTGCCCTGATGGGCCAGCACTAGGATGTACATCACACCCTGCACAGCACACACACACGTTCACAAGCACAAGTTGTCAGTTTGATATGCAGCATGATTGGCAAAGTGCCCAGAATTGCAATCAATTGAATGGCAGATTACGCACAGTCCTGGCAAAGCACACTCAGGACGCACTTAGTGCAAGTGTACTTGGCGACCTGTCGACTATACGGAGTGCTCAAACACTGGGCGACACAAAACAGCTATGCACGGTTACCGAGTGCATGTCTTTGACCATCCATTGACGATGAAAAAAATGAATTGGACGGATTTACCACCAACTCATTGCCACTTGTGACGGCGGCACATTGACTGCCAGTCAAACACATGTTCAACGAATGATGATTTGCCTCAGATGAACACAACACACACCTGGTTGTCTGACAGCAGCACACGCGAGCCATCCACGTCGATGCGCCCCCATGCCTTGAGTATGCAGGGCTTGAGAGGCACAATCTTCGGCTCCACCCCCTTGGGCCCCACGTACATGATGCTCTGCTCGCCCAGCGCTAACACACCTGCGCTCAAATCCAGGTGATGACGGGGATTTGGACTTGGCGCCAGCAGTCCTTTGCAATGTGTGTGTGATAATGATCTACGTGCAGCTTGAGGACGGCCAAGAGACTGTAGCTTGCCACCTAGACCGAGGGCCTTCAGCCGGGGCTGAACCGTTCGACTTGTTGAATGCCACAGATATGAAAAGACAGTCTCTCACTCACTCACCTCCCAAAGGCGCAGGCACAGGCGCCAGCAGGCTCGTCCCGGGGTCAAGGTCGTGCCTGGTATAGCTGCCTGTATACTCCACCAAATCCTGTAGTGGAAACGTGTACATGTGAGTGTGACTGTACGCAGTGTATGCAGACAAGCGTTGACGATTGTATCGAGAGGGATTAGTGCATGATGTGCAGAGGCTGTAACCTTTGAGGTCAGGGCAGGAGCATTTGCATGCAGACGTGTGAAACCGCAACCACAAGTATGGCAAAGTCCGCTGCCACTACCCCGTTCGTCCACACTGCACATTGCCTGTGAATGCAGCCCCCGTAGCTCACTGCCTCTGGAACATTAGTGTAGCCTGCTGGCCCGTCAATGCCGTGGTTGTCATTCCAATGCCTGCACTTTTGATTTCCTTTGCCCACATTTTAAACGATGGGCACCCACCTTCCGCTTACCTTTTCCTTTATGGATACCTCATACGCCTTCAGATGCCGTGCATGCTTAGAGTCCTGGTACAACACAGCAATGGTGGGGTGGTGGCAACCTGTGTACAAAGACAGACACTTAGCACTTGGCTGCAGGCTGCGAATTGTGAGATCTCCGACGGCGGCTGCCCTGCTTCATGGTGCAGCCGACGATGTATCCTGTCTGGCATGTGCCAGTCCCCCTTCGCCATACAACACCCAGACATTGTACCATCGTGCATGAACCAGGGCGCAATTCCACGTAAGCCAGGGCCCAGCCACTGCGTCTTGTAACATGCCTTGTGGAGCCATGCACACGCACCGTGCAGCATGACTATGTCGATGACCTCCAGCTCGTCCAGGCGAGTGTTGAAGGCTTCGCTCAATCGCCCGGTGTTCATGTCCATGGGAATGACCTGCAACGCGGCAAGCCATCAGCCCATTGATGCGCACAACTTGGGTTGCACGTGTTTCTGCTCTAACTGTACGACATACGTGCCTCTCAAATTGTAAGCCAGAGTTGAAGTGTGGATCCTGGCCCAGCCAAAGGGGCAACAAAGACAAGAGCTGGACGCCATTCACGCCAATGAGCAGAAACATGCGTGGAGTTCTATTGAAGTGCGCCTAGCGCATGGTACGCTATGTCAACGGACAACCTCATGCAGATCTGTGCCACAGGACTTGAAAGTGTGGCTCCTCGGTTCCAAGCCTGGAGCCAGACTATAGCAGACAGGAAATGACTGGTACTTGTGATGCCCCATTTGCTAGGCTATGCCACTGTATAAGGCGTAGGGTGCCTTCACTCCCGCTGCCAACCTGGGGCTAAGCCCACTGCACCACACCTTGAACATGCCATCATAGAGCTGCAGTCCGATGCATCGGCACAGCGGGTCAATAACTGCCAACTGCCCGTTGTCACATGGTCGGCCCACTGTGTCACGTGCATCACCCAAAGATAGGGTGTCCACCTCCCCTGCGCAGCACCACAAGCAAATAAGCTATGCGGTGTCTGGGGAAGCATGCACAGCGGCAGGGGCGCCGTCTGATACCAGAAGAAGTATCAGTATTGCCGCAGCAGCCACAGCTATAGCGTCCACAGTAGCTTCATCAATACACCATTTGAATTGCAGCATCCGCCATGCAAATTTCTGTGCTCTGGTATAATTGTGCTTGGGTCCCAGTGAACTTGACTGTATGCACGCATCGCTGATGATGATGCTGGCTGGCACTTAGCGCTCTTATATTTGCTGCGTGCAGTACCTGACTCTGGTGATTCACAAACTGTAGACAACTGTTGCACCTTGATGCCCACTTCTGTGCTACTGGCCCCACTCACGTGTTGTGGCATTGAACTGCAAGACGCAGTACTTGTACTTCTCAAGCAGCACGAAGAGCAAGTCGTGCTTCAGGTTCTGTAATCAGGCAGAGCAGGAGCAGAGTACAGCGTGCGTGTTCAATGTGCGGCACCCTCCGCCAGTCACCATTGGTTGCTGTTCAGTTTGCACCAGTGAATGTTCTACGGCTGTTTATAAAACTATCATTACAATCAGGCACGGTAAGCTCAGTTTGGCTTGGCCCGTGCGACTGCGCTTGACTGCCTTTGAACCACCCAGGCATGTGCCCACCTTTGGCCTGAACAGTTGCACATCTGAGATACGCCCATAGATAGGCACGTCCAGTACGGCCTGCAGAGTGTTTGCAACTTAACCACCGTTTGACATGTTTGAAGCGTGGGCTGTAAACGTCAGGTCAGCATCAAAGGCAGCACCCCACACACCTCCAACCCTTGTGTTGTCGAGACATGCACCTCGAGCCGCGAAGACTTCCTGCATGTTCAAGGCAATAGCACATGTGAAGGCAAGGCAGTGACAGCATCAGCCAGCTTCAAAATGCATGATGCATCCATGATCACTCACGCCACGATTAGGTTCAAGTCATCCGGCCCAGTGAAGTGGCCCACCACCGACTTGATTACAGCTGTGGGCCTGTGCGCTGTAACTACATAATTCAGCCCGCTGCTTGAGTCTATGTCCATCGTGCTCCAACTAGGGCTTTGCTGCTGCCTCACAGATCAACACGCCGCAGCCCTGAAACGCTCAGACAATCATGTTCGCGCAGCGAACATCCAACACCAAGGAATTGCTGCCGATGGTCCCGTCACCTCACATGCGCAGAGTTTCAAATGCGGTTACTGGACCGGGTTGGAATGCCTTGCAAAGGTGCTCTTACAGACAGAAAGTGTGCACATTTCATGCGTTGACTGCTGACAAGTGTGCATCACACGGCTACGCAATGATGTGGTGGGTAATGGCACACACAGCCATACTGAGCTGCGTGCTATCTGCTCCTTATATTGAGGCAGCTGCTGGCCTAGGTACAACATCACATGCCAAATGGCAAGCAGAGACGGTCGTGCCAGAAAAGCCAACCGATTGCTTACAATCCAGCAACACTGGGCAGCTGACTCTCTGCTTGAGGAAATACATCCGGCCAGCAGGAAGCAATGCAACCCCTTTGTTGGATGCAGGTGAGCAGGCAAACCAGCTATTTCCTAACACCGGCATGGAAGACATACCACCGTCTGTCAGTAGATGTGATGCAACAAGACACACTTGCCAGGCGTGTTGCCGTATTGTCATTGTATGCCATCTTGTGCGCTTCAATTTCGATAGTGCGTGATCACGTGCTTGCCTCTCATGGTGTCATTGTGTCATTTTGCGTGCTTCCATCCCCAGGTGAACGTCAGGCATTAGAGTCCCTGGTTTTGAGCATGCTTGCCAGCCCCCAGGCCTGTGCAGATGGCCGGTTGCCTTTGCCACCCCAGCTAGCCCACATGGCCTTGTCACGTTTCCCTCCAGCCCCACGGAAGGGGGAGCTGGTCAGCTGCGTGCTACTGGAGCACACTATCACACAGGAGGGATGGTACCGAAAGGTAGCTGATAGGTGTAGGTTTCCGTGGTTTAGTCCAGGAACATACGAAGAAGAACGGATGTCAGTGCATGACTCTGTGGCATCGCAGCTGTCTGTGCATTACTCTGCCAACATCCTGACTGGACTGATGGTGGATAAGCAGCCTCCTTTTTTGAATTCATCACACGGTGCTGTTCTGCAGGGTTGGGGGTTCCTAGCCGTCCGCTTGCACCACCCCGCACACTGGCCCCAGCCCCTACCATCCCCTTCCGGCACCAGCAGCCGCAGCCCCCCGTTCGTGCTCCACCTGGCCTCTCCACACCCAATCGCAGATGGGACAGACATTGACCTACAGGCTGCAGCCATCTATGTCAGTGTCCCTGCCACACTGACACTGGTTGTGTCAGGCCACCACCGACAGGCTAGCACAACAGACAGCACATGCGAGCCGGGCCACCCCATATCAGATCCGCCCTACAACACACACGACATGGTCACAATTGTCAGCCAGGCCACGGCTCACTGGACGCAGCAGGACACCATGAGTCGTGGCAGCAGCAGTAGGGTCAGGCCTGAGCTGGGGAAGGCTGCCTGGCGACGGCAGACGCTCGCTGAGCATGGTAGAGTGACTGGGTCTACGTGTGCCACACGTGCAATGTGGATGCAGTTGCATGGAAAGGCGAACACATCCTGTCCATCCAGCATGGTGGGTTTGCCTGGGCAGAGCTTGTCATGGTTGTCGTGGTTGCCGTGGTCTCAGCAACTTGGCACAGGAGCTGTACGCAATACAAGCACTTCGCAGACTTGCCACGCTTCACACTTGATACATGGGCTGCCCTGTCTTTGTGATGACTTGCCACACTGATTGCCAGCTCATATGCCGCTGTACTCAATGTTCCAACTCAATGTGCTGCCACTGTTGCTTGCTACTGTTCTTACATGAATTGTCAAGTGCTTGACTTGCCACACATGTCTTGCCGCAGTTATGCTGCTCTGCTTGATGCATGGACTGCTCGCAAACTGTCTTGCCAAAGTCTTAACGTGTAGCTTGAATAGCCTGACCGTGGTGGTTCTGCAGGTGTTCCTGTCGGCTGGGCTAAACAACGCCACTGGTCACACGCTGTATGCCGAGGACAGCGGCTCAGCAGTGGCGCAGTTAATGGGTGCACTGCGGATGCACGCTCCGGGCTGGGCAGTGCACACACCCGCCAGCCAGCAGGTGCGCAATCCTGGAGTGTACAAACCCAACCCCTCAATGCACATTCTTCTAACTCACAGCCCGCCATGTGCCGCCCCTGCATCAGCGACTCCCGTGCCCAGCAACAGTGCTCCTATTGAACTTGTCGCACAAGTCGCCCATGCCATCTATGGTGTCCTTACCTCAACAGCGCGGCCATACGACAACATGTCATAGGTCGCCAATGGCATGTGTGGTTGAAGCCAAGCAGCCACACTCGCCTGAATTACTGTATTTGCATGCCATGCAGGGCGCAACATGCCCTTTGGTTGCCACAAGGAGTGTGGTTGGCCGGTTTTTAAACGGTGTTACCATTAACAACAGCTGCTCTCAACCAGCTGGCCCAGATGACTTGCGCTACGCGCCTTGCGGAGGCACTTTTGTCCATGCTGAGCAGGCGCAGGAAGCACGTGACATGGCCAGCTGGCCTGCGTGGGTGGCAGCTGTGCAGCATGCTATATCACGCCACTTGTGATCCACTTTCATGACTGATTACATGTTTCTATTTCGTTCGCGCCTGCGCACTTCTTTGGCCTGTGGATCCCAAAGCACTGCAAATTTCAGACTTGTACTGCCGATCTTGGGCATGGCAATAATTTCAAAAGATATTCATAAGATTGGATTCTTGCCTTGGCTGGCTGAAGTCTGGCTTTCTTTTTATACGGCTCGCCCTTTGCTTGGAGCGCCTGGAATACCTGTCTGTCCAGAGCTCCTCTTGCTTGAGTTGCGGCTGTAATGGATGGCCAGATAACCTTGGGAAAAAGCCTGGGCACAACAGGACTGAGCTCAAAAGGCAACTTTTGCATGTTTTGTGTGAACGTGTGGTACGTGTGTAAAACAGAAGACATTGTGAGTTGATGCCAGGTCGTGTACAGTGCATGGTCACAGGCACAGGCGAAGGAAAAGTTGGCCACAGCTTTTGACAGGTCTCGATAGATCCGTAACCGCCCCGGTTATTTCTCAACTGTTGATCCCAGTTGAAAGCTTCTGGCAGTGTGTGTGCTGTTCAGGCATGCCTCTTCGGCCACGATGGCGGACATCAACGCCTTCGCCGAGGAGGACTTTGATCCTAAGGCATGGGTGAACGGCATTTGCACCCAAAGGCAGAGCGCAGGGAATGAAACAATCGACAAATTCCTGGCCGAGATGGAGATGCGATTACAGCTCGCTGCTGAGGAGATTGAAGCGGGGTTGCATGAAAGCAGCACGCAAGCCCTACGTCGGATTCCGTTTGCGGTGCAGGAGATCTACAGGTTGCAGGTGCGTACGCGTCAGTTTCACACATGAACTGCTACCTGATGTGCACATTGTAGCAAAAATATGTGATCCCAATTTGCTCTGCATGGCTTGAGGCAAGGCCTGCGTACCATTCTGCCGGGCAGGCACACTCTTCCTGCACATTGTCATGAACTACACTCTCCCTGCCTTGACATAATGCACAAGGTCAGGTTCCAGGCTTGACTCTCGCCATCATACAATGCGTGCAGGGTGATATCCAGGGCATGCAAGACCAGGTCAAAGTGTTGGTGGGTCACGCCAGCCAGGATGCTGCAGAAGCAGCAGACTCAGTTGGCAACATCAAGCAATTGGATGCTGTCAAACGGAACATGGAGGCAGCGTGCTCAACATTGAAGGAGGCCACAGACCTCTCAGGCATGTTTATCAAGGTGGGTGAGGGCTTGCTACAAAACAAGGACATGACAACCATGGCACCATGCTGACCAGGTGCAGCAGCGGATTGAGCGTAACGACATGCTCAATCTATGTGGCATTCCTTTACATACTTTCACAGTCAGCATGGGGACACCAGCATCATGTCAGTCCATGGCTGCCAGTCCAAGCAGCGCAGTGCAGTCTGCAGCAGTGTAGATGCTGGTTCATGTGTGTTCCCTTGTGCGCAGGTGGAGGATGTGTTTGCCTCCGGTGACCTTCCGCGCGTGGCCCAGCTCCTGCGCAGCATGCGCTCCAGCCTGGCGCTGGTGGGCGATGTGCCCGAGTTCAGGGCGGGCAGGGGCAAGCTGCGGGCGCTGGAGGACAGGCTGCAGGTGGGCGGAGGGACAGATGCATGGCTTGCCGGCCACAGGTCTGGGCATCTGGGCCAGATGTCAGGGGCAGGCACGACTTGCCGGCCAGATCAGATAACGCGCATTTGATGGGGACCAACCTAAAAGGCTGGACAGTGGATGCCGGCTCATAGGCCCAAAGATAGGGATGTACGGCAGTTTGGTGGCGGGTTGCAGGTTGGCTGGTTGATGCATTGGACTTGATGCAGAGATGCCTGGCGACAGTATGCTGATCCCGGTAGTAAACAACGCTGCGTGCATAACGTTGGCATTGTTCCAGGCCTTGATGACAACCAGCTTGTTCAAGGTTGTAGACCATGCAAGCCAATGAGGGCAAGTGTTATCAATGGAGCAGGTGTGACTGGCAATGTTTAGATGAGTAATCATAATCGCATATTTTTGTTCTGTCTGCCGTGCAGTCTCAAGTGGAGGGTGCACTGGCCACTGCCCTGTCTGCCCCGCCTGGGTCTGGCGCCCCCACTGCAGGCGTCCCCGCGACAGGGGCGGGCGAAGGGGCCGCGGGCGGAGGCGAGGCAGACGCGGAGGCCAACACCCGCTCACTGTGCAGCCTGCTGCTCGCAGTTGACAGGTAGAACATTTGGATTGTGTTCTGATGCCACCATGACGGTATACTAAGCGCCCATCATGGCATGTGCACACACACACACACATACACACTCGCACACATACAAAATGTCGAGCACAACTGGGCCGTGTAAGCTGCGCAGACACACCCTGGTTGCTGCAACACAAGTATGCGAGTTCATCAGCGCAGTGCAAACCACATGCACGTACATCAGATGTTGAGCCCAACTGGGATGTGTAGGCTGTGCAAACGAAGCCTAGTGGCTGGCTGTGTTTCCACCCACTGCTGTCACAGATACTCCACCATTGAGCAGATGTACGTGAACGCCCGTCTGACACGTGTGCATGCACTGTGGGAGGAGCTGTCCGCGCCACAAGGAGCAGGTGCGAGCCACACAGCCAATAGCGCTGCCAGCATGAGGCATTGCTTCACAAATGGGCATGTGCAGTCAGGATGACACCAGCTTGGCTGTCCCAGACAGCTGGGTTTGATGCATGTTTGAGGCAGCTGGTGTAGCACCAACCGGCGTTTGAGTTTGGGTTGGGTACAAGCCTCCAGCTTTGGGTTTGATTGGTTCCCAATGCCGACGCCCTTGAAAGCACCACCACTGCTCGCACAGTATTGCTAACGCGGTCGTCTTCTCACATTCTTTTGAATGTATCAGCTCCTATGTGGTCCCTTGCTTATACAGGCCCAGCGTCCATCAGCCAGTGGCTGCCAGCATTCCACTCACGCCTCCTGCCATTACTCAGGGCGGAGGTGGCGTGGGCGGCGAGGGTGCTGCCCAATCACCGGGCAGACATCACACATGCGCTGATGACCAGTGTATTTGAAAAGGTACGTGATTCTTCTGGTCGCCCCTATGACTGAGTGTCTCAACCGGTGGAGGAGGCCGGTTTGTTGCGTGATTGTGGCAGTTGAGGTCACCCAGTTGCCACCAATTGCGGCCACTTGTGGGACAAGCAGTCATGGTGGAAATCTTCTGATGTGTGGAGCAGAGTTGCTGACATTGCGTTTGCAACCAGCGTTTGCGGCTGAGCACCTTGTGTGTCAATTCCTTACAACTTCAGACTTGCTGTCCTGCGCAGCCCCAGACAGTCCTCTGGTCACTCTAGCGCAGCGATTGCTGTGAAATTGCCGCTCTGGCCACCGTTCAAGTCGCCAAGCCCGACTGCCTTTTCAATGCCTGCATGCATACAACGTGATTGATGACTTTTGATCATGTAGTCCAATGCCCATCTCACGTGCCACCCTGCCCCACAGATCAGCCGTGCCATCATTTCGCGTCTGTCGGAGCGTGGCGTGTCCATCCCCTCGCTCATCACCCTCTCCGCCGAGATGACCTCCTTTGCCGGCGGGGTGGTGGAGCTGCTGCCGCCCGAGATGCCCGTACCACAGAGGTCCGATCTACTGGCGCTGCTGCTCAGCCCACTGGAAGATGGGGTAAGAGGAGCAGCAAGGGCATGCACTCCCTGTGAGAATCACAAGGGAACGCAATGAGACTGGCATGAGTTGTGGCCAGTGCCTGCTTGGCATTGGTACACAATACGCATTTGAACACTCGTAGTGTCAACATGGCGTATAATCAGCACACATGGGTATGAGATGGGCGAAAAGGGGGCACGTTCAGGGGGCACGTTTAGGGGGCACGGTGCAAGAGGGGCGAAAAGGGGGCAGATTACAGTGGATTGCACTCCCTTTCCTGAGATTCACAATGGAACGCGCAGCGTTGTGTGCACATTGCGTGTGTGCCAAAACATACCAGCCAAAGAACTTGGTATGATTGCGGCAGTACACTAATAGACACTGGTATGCACTGGTATGCACCTATTGCACATCCAGTCACACGGCTTTTGGGGCGCCAGATGATTGCTGTGTTTATACTGAGCAAACCTTACCCAAAGTGCTGTGTTAGAGTGCCAGAGCCCGATGTGCCTGCCTTATTTGATATTTGTGCAGGTGACGCGTTATCCAGGGCTAGAGTCAGCGCTGCTGGAGTCCGAACTGCAAGCAGCACTGCCCGTTGAACCGCCCGGGGTGGCCCCACTGGAGGGGGAAGCACTGGTAAGCGCACAGAACACGAATAGTAGTCATCACACTGGCGCAGCTTTAAGCATGACAAGGTTGCATTTGGTCACTGAGCACAGCAGCCTTGCGTCTGGCTGGCTAGCATCAGTGGCTGTATGTAGCCAGATGAATCTTACGACCAGTTGCAGTCGTTGATCAGACACAACGAAAGTCGTGCCAACATGAAGCACAGCTGCCTTGAGTCTGGCTGGCTAGCATCCAAGTAGCCAACTGAATGATGACCAAGTGCAGTCTTGAAGCGAACATCAAGCGGTATCAAATGGTGTGTCAAATGGACAGAAGCAGAAGTTGCGCCAGTATAAAGCTCAGTATAAAGGCCAAAGCTCAGGCATATGAAACTGAGCAATAACAAGGCGTGCAGCAAGCATGAAGCGGATCTAAGGTCACACTTTGGAGCTGAAGCAGTAAGGAGTGCCGTGCGGTTTGACCTCAGGTGCGGAAGCTGTGGGATGCCGTGCGCGGGGCCGCCTCGACCTGCTGTGCGGCCACCGATCGCTGCGTGCAACTCACTGGGGGGAGCGAACTGGTGAGACAAGGAGTGATGCTGAGGCAGATCTGACAGGGGCTTGGGCGTGAATTGGGCCTTGTATTGTTATTTCTGTTAGTGGATGGAGGGAACTGTACAGGACAGATAGCCGGGACTCGGCTTGCTGTCCAGTGGCAGGAAGGAAGCACGAAGTGAAGTGGATGAGTGTGAGTTTGGGATGCCAAACGTTGTGTAGATGCGTGGGTGAGGAGGCAATGTGGTCAAGAAGAAAGGTCTACAGCCACGGGATAATGTTTTGAAGAAACAAATTAGTACATGGCGCGCCCTCCATGGGCATGTTGTGTGCCATGTTGTTTACCAGTTGGTATGTATGTGTACTGGTCATCCTCGCCGGGTCTGTCCTTGCTCGTCAGTCTGTTCCCCAACTGCTCGTCATTTATGCACATGATTCGCCGACGGTCCGCCACCCGTGCCACTCCTGCCGTCTGCTGATGTGCCTGTCTGCAGCCGAGCCTTGCCTCAGTGCTTGACGAGGTGCTGACAGCGCTGCTCCTGCGTGTCACAGCCAAGACCACGCAGGCGGCAACCAAAGCGGGGGTGGCAGCGGCCAGTCATGCGCTCAAAGGAACGCACAGCATGGTAAGACATGGATTGGCACGGTGGCAGGCTGGTGCGTTGCAGGCATGTTAAGTGTGTACCTCTGTTCTCATGCCATGCCTGACCGGCAGCAGCCCATGGCAGTGGCTGGACCGCCACGCCTGGTTTTGCGCGCTTAACCCTTGTCTGCCACCCAGCGTCCACTCGCTGTCACCCTGCGCCCTGCGCTGCTTAGGAAGAGGCAGTAGCCGCAGCACAGCAGTCCGGGTCGAGCCAAATGCAACAAACACTCAACCAAACAGGCAAAGACCTGATGCCGACGATTTCTTAAAACGCTGACGATGACCTCCACAGGATGAGTCGAGTGAGGAGGTTGCCACTGTCCTGCGCCTGGTGGTGTTGACTGCCGAGGCAGCCGGGCCCACCCTACTCAGACGCGTGGACACAACACTCAGGGCCGCGCTCAGCACTGCACTGCCACGACTAGAAGCAGCCGCAGCAGCGGCGACACCTGGAAGCACGGGCTCGTCTGCACAGCCTCATGCGATAGGCGGAACGGCAGCAGGGCAGCAAGTGGGGCGGGCGGGCACCGGGGGCGGTGTGACGGTTGATCCCGTGGCGATGCGGTTGGGTCGCCATCCCGAGCGGTTGCAGCGGGTGCAACGGTTGGCAGGCAGCCTTGCAGACCCTAGATACAACCCATTGCCGCAAGCCACACAACAGGTGAGGATGACTGAGCAATTGGAATCATGCTACATATTATTAAGCATGACAGGGTCGAATATGTAACACACACCTGGCAAGCAGCAAGCTGCCACAAAGGCCTGCCGCAAAGGCCTGCAATCATGTACACTCATTATTACCAAGCAGGTGGTCGTCCCACTTCTCGAATGTACCAGCTCTCATCATTTCTCAAGGCATGTGTGCCAAAGCAAGCCTTTTCTTGTGTTGCTGGGTACATTCGCTTGCTATCGAGCACTGACCTCGGCCAATCAATCCCCAACCTGCACTCTGACCGACACGGCTGAATCAACATAACATTCTTTGCTGCTCCTTGCAGGCCGACATTCTCTCCCGCACCACCCAGAGCTCTGCGCTGGATGCGCTCCTAGCACGCGTCAGGGCCGCCCTGCAGCCGCTGCCCTCCATGGCCCAGTGGACCCAGTGGGCCAGCGGGGGCGGCAACGCCATGCCCAGCTTCAGTGTGGAGCCGCTGTCCTACGTCACACACCTAGGAGACCACCTAATGATGCTGCCCCAACAGCTAGAAGTGCTGCTGGGAGATGATTTGCTCAGTAGCACGATGAGCCAGGTCAGTCATGTGCCCAAGCTCATGAGAGGCACTTCCTCACGAGTCATGCTTGACGGGGCATGTGCGTAAAAAAAAAAAAAAAACGTGGCTCAGCATGGGGTTTGCGTCACAGGTTGATGGTTACAGGGCAGGTGCAGGTTACCTGCACATTTGTACCCCACAAGAATCACTCTGCTAATCTGCCGTGTTTACCTGTCCAGGTATGTCCAGGTTGCATGTGTACCTGCATGACTAGAATGGGCAAAGTAGCATATGCGTGATTATGACTGCAGGACGAGCAGGACGACATGGCAGCACAATGGTTGGACAAGGTGGTGGCAGGGGCTGCCAGCGCGTATGCGGAGGCCATCACGCAGATCCCAGAGCTGTCAGCGCAGGTGCGTCGGGGAGAGCCCTGGCCAAACCCAGGACCCAGGACTGGGCCTGCTAGTCGCTTAGTTACTGCTCTTCTGCCCAACTTGTGCCACCTCTTCACTCGCTTGTGACACCTAGTCTTGTGTGGCCTGACAGTGAATGCATAGCATATCTGTCCATAGCACCTCCTGTGCAAGCTTTGCACGTGCTCACACTGCCCTCCTTCAGCATCACCTCTGTACCGTGCTGTCGTCTGTCTCTGTCTGGCGCTGGTTTTGCCACGTTTGTGACGGCGATGACCTGCGACTACCTGCCCCTTCCATCCTTGCCGTGGCTTGTCATGCTTTCTCGTTTGTGCAGGGTGGCGTGCAGTTGGCTGCGGATGTGGAGTACTTTTGCAACGTGATGAGCGCGCTGCACGTGGCCCCTCCACCCTCGCTGCTTACCGTGCAGCTGTTCGCTGCCCTGCCTGATGGGGAGTTCCCGGCTGCGGCCAAGAGTGCCATGGCGGAAGGGGGTGCAGACGTGCCCACACTCAGGACATTGGCTTCGCTCAGGCGCCTGCAGGCACAGCTCTGACACTGTAGCTTGCATATACTCTATAGCATTTGTCCGTTACAGGGCAAGAGAGAGCCTTGTATCGCACATGTAATGCTCCCAACGTGCCTAGCTATAGCAATGTGTCTTGAGCAAGCCAAAAGAAAAGGAGTTTGCCAGTTTTGGGACAATTTACAGAAACAACACTGGAACCAGTGTGGGGACAGCAAAAGGGGACAACTTCAGGTATGACCTGCGCACGTTCTCGACAGCTTCCTGTGACAGCGTAATGCACCGTCGACCCCCACGCTTTGGATGAAATGCTATTGTTTTTGTCGCACAACCTGTGCGACGCTGACATGCCACCACGTAACCACACCACATGACAACACGGCCGCGCGCGTAATCAAGTCCGTGTCGGGCACGCCCTACTCCCTACGCCCAACTCCATGGCACCGCAGGGGCCGCGGAGGCCGCATCTCAAAAGGATGGCACAGGCAAGAGAGAGATTGTTTCAACACATGACTTGGAACAGGGTGTTTCAACACTTGGGACTTATATTACATAAGTGAATAACGTCCAATAGAATTGGATGGTTTCCTGCCGTCACACTGGATCCTAGAAATTGTCCCAGAACTGGCAAACATTCTTTTTGGGCTGCCCATCACAGTCGTGCTGTAAGCACCTCAGCCCTGACCATCATATCCTTGCCATGTCTGTGTTCCGGCGCTGGTCTCTGCTTTTTTGTGGCAGTCGTGCGTCTGACAGAAGCAGGGTCTGCCGTTTCTCGTCCATCCGTTCCACGTAAAAGGTCTCCAGTGTTCCGATCTTCTGGCAGGTGGTGCTGGCTGCCTGCAAGGCAGCGATAACACTCAACACCGACAGGCTGAGCAGCACAACACACTTGCATCAGTGTGATTCGCGAACATTTCACCTGTGCACTTAATCTCCATACTAACACACAGGTACCCGTAGGTACCATGCAAACAACTGCATCGCAATTCAACTTGCAACCATGCTCCACGTGAGCGCAATTAATTTCCAGGCAGCAGAGGTTCAAGCCTTTGCAAACAGAGTCTAGTCTCAAAACAATCATGTTGTGCCGAACCATTCACTGCGCTGCCCCGCCCTCACCCGTTGATAGGGTAGCAGACCCACAAAGCCAGCCACGCCCACAGCGTACCCTCCCCTGCACTGGTTGAGCACTCGGCCCTGCACGGGCTGGCCGGCCGCTGCCCGCTCCGCCAGTGCAACCCAGCGGGCATGCAGCTCGAGCGCTGCATCATGCCGTGGGGCCTGAAGCTGCATGTCGCCATATGGAGTGTACAAGGCCTCAATCTTCACCTGAAACGGGTTGGGACAAACCGTACTTGTCATCAGCTTGTACAACGACAGTGAAGCAGTGAACAATCGTCCGAGATCTCAGGTGACATGCAAGCAACCGTTGTCAGGCGTGACAGCTTCCACAACCCCAGGCTCACAGACATCAAAAGCGGGTTCCTTGGAACTGTGTAAGCATCATTTGAATACGTACACTGGGAATCCACAACCCTTCACTTCATGCCCTCAGACACTAAAAGCCCGGTATTGCGTACAGCGTGCACTGCTTGCATAGTTGAACCCCTTGCCCCAAAGCAAACTCATTCACCAGTTCAGTCAGGCCTGACCTTGATGACATCTCCAACCCGTACGTCAGAAGTGCCCAATCGCGACGACATCGGCGCTGATGCATGTGGCTTGTGAATATGCGTGATGCCCAGCTCCGGCCGGTACAACTCCGACAGGCTGTGAAAACCAGCGTCCACGTATACACGGTCGCCAGCCATGTGAAGCACTCGTGCAAGTACCACCTGCCGAACAACGGATGCCAAGGAACTGGACAAGAGCAGGCTGCCAGCTCGTGATGTGATACGCTCAGATCAGTTGCCAAGGTGGATGCATGCATGGCACAGGAAAAACCATAAGTGAGCAAGGGTGTGTATATGCTAGATAGAGCGTGCACCAGTTGGGTGCCTGGAAACGCAAGCTAGGTTGCTGGGCCAAGGACACCAGCACTTCAGACGAGAGGAAGCTGAAGAGGCACGAGAGGACACATGAGCCGTGGGCATTCATGGAGTGAGCACGTGCCAGCTCGCTGGTCGGCCTTACTGCTGTATGCACATGCATATTGTGGCTGGCCGGATATAGGAGGCACTGTTTGAGCATCTCTGTTATAGCATGGCCATGCAAGTTTCGCTGTACCTGGCCAGGAAGGTTGGGAAGGCTGTGATTGTGCCGCCTCAGCATGGTGATGAGGTCCACTGTGCTGCCGGAGACCTTGTGGTACAAGTTGCCTGTTGCCGCATGCTGCTGCAATAGGTTGCCGTCAGAATTGTCCAAAGGCTGTGTCAGCTGTGCATGGGATTGGAGGCCGGATGCCACGACCTGGGCCAGGACTGGAGACGGCGCCGCAGATGGTATCTTAGAGCACATGTGCTGCTCCTTCGTCACTCGTCTTCGTGTCCTGATGGTCTGTGGTGCTTGTTGCTGCTGGGTGTCAAGCGATCCTCCAATGGTTAACAGGTCCTTGGCCGCATGGCAGTTCACAGACGTATGCAGGAGGCAAGCTTGTAGAGCGAGGATGCTGGTATGAGAAGCAGAGCAGATGTTGAGCAAAGATTGATCGCTGCATAACTGCACCCCAGAGCACACTCTTCGGATAGTCTTGAACATTGCGAACCGTCTGCGCAATTGTGTATCGGTCCAAAGCTCCGCAAGCAGTGCCACCCAATCGAGTACGGGGCAAAATGTATCGCCAAATGTATCGCAGGGCGAAACGGCAAATACGAAATGCCAGATGTTATGAAACGCGCAACTCTCCAGGTCAGATGTTTGGGTTCTGTCTATAGTAGCGCAAGAAGGTGCAAAAAACCGAACACAATGTTTCCAGGCAACTTCGGTGCGCTTGCCCATCCATTGAGTGCTTGAAGGAGGTTCGTGGAAGCCATGGCTCCACCAAGGTCGCAAGTCAGGCCACAAATGAATAATGCGAGCCCTGGTCAGCGGTCGCGTCCTGGCTTGACTGCTTTGGACAACCTATCCGAAAGTCCAGCTTATAGGTGGGCGGTGGCAAGGTGACGAGACCAAAGGCCCATGTAACCTTGTGAGGGCTAACTGAGCCCGAATGCATGCTTTGGCCTCCACGTATGCAGAGCGTCACCCAAACCGCCCACCTCAGGACCTGGCGTGTGCGTCATTCGCCATTCCCACTCACCCCTACCCGCTACCCTAGAAAAATGGCAGGAAGAGCCTGTGCTTGGTGCCAACGATGCCATAGACGAGTTCCTGCTCACGCTTGTGGGTGAACCCAGGCGCATGCACTGCATGTGGCGCTTACTATCTATGGGGCAAGGATTGCATGGGCATAACCTTGGGAGGGCGCACCGCACACCTGCCGCATGCTGGTCACCAACTCGCGATGTATTCATGAGCGGCATGCAATGACATCGTACGGATACACTTGTATCCAGTCCCCCCCCCGGGTGTCATCTATCACCCACAGTGTCATGGGAGTTGCAATCGTGCATGAATCCCTTATGGGTTGCTTTCAACCGAATGGGTTGCTCTCAGGCCAGGATCCCTGGCAACCCTGGAACATGTGTTTGTGCCGTACTCTGACGCACTGTGTTGCTTTTGCGTGCATGTCTATTGCAGCCCCTGGGCACAGACCAAGCTGCAGCGGAGGTGGAGAGGATGGTTGCAAGCAAGCTGCTAGAATCTGAGCAGCAAAAGGCCAGCCTTACCAAGAAGCTACATGATTGGTGAGTGGCTGCTCAGCCCATGCAACTGGCATCCTCAGCTTGTAACCTTTGAAGACTGCACTGAAAATCCATGGCTACCATGCAATGATAGTACCATGCAAGGCTGGGCTGTATTGCTGAACAACTAGTCTGGCAGTGCAGTTGCATTGCTGTCACTTTGTATCGCATGTTGAACTTGGCCACGTGAGGTTATATGCCGTGCGGCTTGCCGAGTCAAGTTTGCTCAATGAGGCAGGCAGATGCGGTTTTGCCCACACTCATGTTGCCCACCGTTTGCAATGATGTTAATGGTATGCCGTCCCCTTTTTTTGCAGGAGCAATGTTGCCGTTGAGCTTCACGTGATGGTCGAGCAACAGCACCGGCACCTTCAGAGCATGTCCTTGCAGCTCGCTTCTCAGCGTGTGCGGGCCACAGAACAGCAGGCTGAGATGCGCATGCACCTGCTTCCAGCTGTCGCAGCCCAGGCTGCAGCAATGACGGCTTCCATGTTGGGCAATGGAGGCAGCACTGCCAGCACGTCCCTGGGGGGCAACAGCACACCACAAACAGCTGCCACACCCCGTGGTCAGCTCTCGGGAACTCAAACGCCCACAGTACCTGACTCAGCACAACTGCATGCAATCAAAAACGCGATCAGATCGCTCATCCCGGTTTCACAGATGCTAGGCAAGCACCAGCACGCAGGCATGGTGGACACTCCACCACGCCAGCCGGTGTGGCCGCAGGCTAACAGCCATGGTGGTAGTGAGACGACGGCTATTAGCAGCAGGGCTGCAGCTGCAAATGCGATGGTGGTACAGAAGCTGCCGAAGCACGAGTCAGATCAGTTGGGGTCATTCCTGGCCGCTAGCAGCATTGACGGGCTTGCACTTGTGGAGCGAGAGTCCCTGGATGGACACCGTGGGCTGAGCTTACCACAAGGGCCTACATCCGCTCGGCAGGTGAGTAATGGTTTCGGCGCACTACCGGCGTAGTACCCTGGCAGTGCGTCGAGGCGAGTGCACGTCCCACATTAGTTGAATGTGCCTGGCAAAGAGGGTTCATGCTGAGCTATCTGTGGCGCGCAAACATGGCTGCAAAATGCAAATCGTTAAGATCTGAGCAGGCAGGCACACTGCCCTTTCGGCCACGCCTGCTGCCCAGCAAGCATATGCTTGACTGTTTGCAGGACCGTGAGTACCAGCATGAAGTGCAGGGGTTGCACCGTGAATTGATGGCGTGCCGCGCGTCGCTGGCAGAGCAGACCACAGTGGCAGTGCGCGCGGCAGATGAGGCGGCCGTGCTACGCGCAGCCCTCAGAGACGCCGAGATGGACATGCAGGTGCGCTGAAAGATACGAGCTCGTCGACATCGCTTGATGATACGCGCGCTCTTAGCTTTCCTTGCAAGCCGAACCTAAGAATACTGTGGGGTGTTTTGTGCATCGTCTCAAAAAAGCTTGCTACGCACGAAAGTGCACAATCCGCAGCGCACCAGGCGGCTCTGCACCACATGAAGCATGCACCGCTTAGCACAATCCTGGTTCATGCCTGTGATTTGCTTGCCCAACTCAGTTGAAGGTCAAATGCTTGCCTTGGCGCTCGCAGCGTATGTCGTACACAGCCTCCCAGCGTTCTTCGGACGGCAGCGGTACTAGCCAGCCGAGCAGCAACCAACTCGCGCTGATGTCGCCACACGGCAAGGCGATGTCGGACCCGCGACTGGCAGATGCGCACCATGCGCTGGTGGAAACACAGGTGCGTGGAACTGTGCACATCACGCGCAACACAGTTTGCAGCACAGTCCAGCCCAGCATGAAGTGTTGTCAGGAGATCACACTCCGGCCACCGCAGATCATCTGGCATGCTAGATTTGATTTTCGTTTCTATTCTGACCAAGATGACTTGCGCATGCAATCACATCAGTAGTAGGCTTGAACAGGCACAACACGACCCGACGCAGTCCTGTGACGGTGGCCTGTAGTTACGCACTGCACTGCTGTCAACAACAGAACACTCGTGTCGCTGACGTGGGACAAACCTCACCTGTCCACGCCCTGCCATGCAAACCAACCCGCCACACACACGGCGCAGAGCACACTGGGTGCGGCCCGGTCTGAGGCCCGTCACCTCCTAGACACGCTCGAGTCCACTCGTGGGGAGCTGCTAGCCGCCCAGAGCAAGTGCAGCCAGCTCAGGGGCCAACTGGCCGCCACTGACTCAGCTCACGTTAAGCTGGAGGGTGTGTGTGATGAACTCAAGGCTCAGCTGCAGCTCATGCAGGCTGATGAGAAGAGGCTCAGGACTGAACTGTGAGTGCGACCGCCGGGCGTCAGGGCACCAAATTACACTCGTGACACGCACAGTGCAGGGGTCCAGTCTCACTACTTGTGCTCGATCCAGCGCCATGCTTTTGAGTACCACCATGTAAGGCTTACAAGGTAGGCGGTATGGTAGCACATCCTGAATTATAGGCAAGCACTGGTGATGATGGACAAGGGCGATGCAGGTGGTGGCGGAGAGTTCTTGCATATCCCTTGATTGGTTGATATTTGACATCATGGAAGCCGTCAAAGGAGCCTACGCCTTTCCACTGATTGCTTGTTTGCCATTGCTGGTTTTCTGCTGTTTTCTGGTTTACCACTTGTGGCCTTCGGCACTCAAAGCATGCCATGGAGGATGTGACCATGTGAGCATCCCGGCGGCAGTCTCAAGCGGTGCTGATGTTGAGGCCTTGCAGCCCACCGCAACGTATTGCTGTGGCTTTTCTTCTGTGCTAGAGGATTTGATTGGCTGTGCCCGCGGCTGTTGCATAGTCACCGCTTACGCTTGCGCTTACGTGCTTTCGCTTACGCTTACGCTTACGGCGATTTCAGAAGTAAGCGGCAAAAAAACAGTTTTTTTGCCTGTTTGTAACGGGATTACAAAGCCAGCTATGCCCATGCACGCCCAATGCTACCATATGCTCAAAACAACCTTTAAAGGGGTTTAACGCCCACACACACA
This sequence comes from Chloromonas sp. AAM2, assembly GCA_004335635.1. Classification (NCBI taxonomy): domain Eukaryota; kingdom Viridiplantae; phylum Chlorophyta; class Chlorophyceae; order Chlamydomonadales; family Chlamydomonadaceae; genus Chloromonas; species Chloromonas sp. AAM2. The sequence goes on from QAXH01005811.1 coordinate 39,437, forward strand.
ACCCTCCGCTGCACTGTAAGTCTTCTTGCATGCAGATACGCCCCTGCCTGGGATTCCCAATGCATATTCCGTGCAGCGATTCCGAGGGCCGGCAAAAGTATGCTTGCATTGCAGGCACAAGCGCGGCGGCCGGAAGCGGCTGCCGCAGGGATCTCAAAAGCAAAGCCACGTGACCGCCGTAAGCGCGTAAGCGGTTATACGCTTACGTTTACGCTTACGCTTACGGCAAAGCCCAAAAACCCGCGTAAGCGGTGACTATGGGCTGTTGTGATCCTTGACCTGGCCCTATATGACTTCAACTTCTGTACCACATTCACCCTGGGCTCATCTCACTCACCAATGCTGCCACAGGCATGAGGCCAGAAGTGCACAGGCTCGCCTAGAATCCGAACTGGACCAGTCCCGGTCCGACCAGCGGCAGGCGCAGGGCGAGTGCAGCCGGCTGCGCGCTGACCTGGAGTCCGTGGCCCAGCAGGCAGCAGGGGACGCGAGGCAACTCAGGGCAGCTAGGGCACAGCACAAGGTGGGGACAGGGCCGAACTCCAGCCAGACCATTTTCTAGCATCGTTTTTTGTACACAGTTGTCAGAAGTGGTGAGGACTGATGTCACATTACCAGGAAACAAACACAGCGTCAGGCAGAACTTGCACTCAGCTATGTAGGCAGCAAATCACCAACAACACAGCCGCTGGCAAGCAACTCATCATTCTTTGTTGTCCAGATGTGTTTGAGACACACCCTCTTCTGCTTCACCGCCAGTTGTGTTTGAGACTCCACTTGTTGCTTTGTGATCGGTTTGCCTACAGGCTCAGCTGGAGGAGCTGAGCGCCCAGGCAAATGCAGAAGTGCATTCATCAGAGCTGTCGGATTTACAGGCAGCCTTAGAGGGTGAGTCAACGCGTCATGCCCGTTCCTTTGCTGCCTTGCCCTGGTTCTGTCGCCTTGAGTAAGGCCTTGTCTAGAGCCTTGAGGGTGCAGTGGCGCAGCACAAGTGCTTGTTCCGTTTATGGGTTCAGGATCGTACTCGAAGCTTTTGGATCAGCAGCAGGAGCACCTTCTGGAGCTGGCATCGCTCAACCAGAAGGTGCAAGCTACCCAGGAAGCAGCTCAGGATAAGGTGCGTACGGAAGGGTGTGCCATGGCAGTTAGGACAGCACAGTGCGTCACGGTTTTGACAGGCTCCATCCCACAAGGCTTAGGGTGAAAGGAGGCTGGCTTGGCAGCACAGATTACACCTCAAAGCTTAAGCTGCTTTTTCTGGACAAGACCTGAGCAGAAAACTTGGTAAACCATCAGCTGACGAAGAGACCGGAACAGGCAGCGTCAGGCCACTGTGGAAGCATTCTACAGGCTCTCGCATTGACTGACTGATCTGTTGACGGTACAGTGATACCGGCATTGACTGGCTGATCTGTTGGCGGTACAATACCGGGATTGATATCTGACGATCATTGCTTCTGACCTCAGGTGGACGGGCTGCAGGCAGAACTGCAGGCGGCCAATGAGCGCAACAAGGAGTTGGAGCAAGAGCTTCATGACATGGTGGGAGCCTTGCACCTGGAGTTTCAGACAGCTGACACTGCGCATACGCATCACGAGAACTTGAACTGACTGGTGTCTGCATGCTAGCGCGCTCACGCCCCTCTTGGTCTTGCCTGCCCTGGTGTTATGGCTTCCGCGCTTTTGCATTGTTGTATCGCGCTTTCACTGCCTCCTGCAGGCTTCTTTGCATCAGCAGTTGGCAGATCAAGAGGAAACATCCAGCGAGCGTACTGCTTCTACTTGTGTGGCCGAGCGGATGCGCCAGCTAGAGTCAGTCGTAACAGAGGCGCAAGCGGCAGCGCAGGCAGGCGGGGGCGCAATCGAACAGCTTCAACGGGAGCTGCAGGCAGTTCGTGCACGGGCGGTTGCAGCAGAGGAGACCGCACGAGGCCTCCGCGACGATGTGGCAGCTGGCACGGTACGAGAGCGAGAGGCACGAGAGGAGGCGACTGGCGCATGCGCAGAAACAGCCGCTGCTAGAGAGGAGCTGCGCCGTTTGCTTGATGCGCCGAGAGAAAAGAGACGGAGCGTGGAGCAGGACGCACTGCTGGCAGAGCTGCGAAAGGAGCTGGACGCAGTCAAGGTAATTACACGAATCGATTATCGATTTCTACGCGTGAGCAACGCTGTGCACATTGTTTCGGTTTGTGTTAGTGTTCCGGTCAAAGAATGGAGTCGCACCTGCATGTCTATTTCGTCAAATCCACGGCTCAACAGTCGCGCTTCCTGCACGTGCAGTCGTCAAACGAGTCCCTTTCGCAAGAATTGCGAGGGGCATGGGACAGCGTGGAGCGAGCCCTGGACGAACAAAGGGCGCGACATGCTGAGCACATGCAACACCAGGCGAGTGCAGCAGATGGCCGTCAATGTATATGGGATGCTGTCATATGTAGTTCAGGCAGGATCTGAGCGTGACCATCTGAGCGTGACCATGTTGTTGCCTGGCAATCGCACCAGTGATTGGCTGTCTACTGTGTGGCTTGTTCTTCATGCTATTGCTGGTGTGTGATGAGTACTTGCATGACTGCTTTGTGCTGTAGGAGGATGCGCTGCAAGAGATGGAAGCTGCCTTGCATGAGGAAAGGGTACTGCGCAGTGAAGATCAGAAGCAGGTGAGCAGGCAGCGAGCGATGTTCTGGCTCCCTTTACAAGTGAGCGCAACACTTCACTTAACCCTTCCGATTCAGGTTCACTTAATCCTTCCGGTACAGGTTCACTTAACCCTTCCAATTTTGCACGGGATGCAGATTGTCAAGCTTTCTGAGGAGGCTTGTACGTTGCGTGAACAGTCAGTTCAGCAGCTACTATCGGATCATCTGGACTTAGGTGCTCCAGCATCTGTACTGGCAAACGACCTGCAGCCCACGCAGGGAGAGGACTTCAAGCAAAAAGACATGTGAGTTGCGAGGCGTAAGTTGTCCCAGCACCCAATCGCTGATGGTATTGTCTGGGCTCTGGGTCTAGATCGGCTTAATGCCCTGATGCACACGGTCTAAAGAGCAAACTGACACGCCCATGTGGTGGTCGTCATTAGCTCGACAGGAATGCCCTGATGCACACGGTTCGGAAAAGGGAAACCTGAAATCAGTCGTTATTTTCCTGCTCGTTCGTCATCTGTCATTTTGATAGGTTGATTGTCGTCTGCACTATCCAATGCATACAGATTTGGAGGAACAGGGAAGTCTCGTGCTGAGCCAGAGGCTGAGCTTGAGGAGGCACGCGAGGCATGCACGCTGCTAGAAGCGCGGCTGGAGGTGCTTCAAGGCGAGCTGGAGGCGCGTGCGACCACATGCGCGACGCTGACGCACGCACTGCAGCAGGTGCAGCGGGAGCTGGCTGAACGCACAAGCGCATGCGATGCATTGTCGAGCCAAGTCGAGGGTACGGAGAAAACGCGCATGGAGCAATTGGCATTAGCAGAAGCACAGCACAGCCGCGCGTTGATCGCGCTCCAAGAAGCGCATGCGCAGGTAAGGCGCTGACTGCAGTCGCAAAACAAGGCGGATGTGCACTGCCATGAGCAAGAATTTGAAATGTGATGCGATGCATTGATAACCCTGCAGTAACCGCTCGTCAGATGACATAACATCATTCTGCTTGCCTCAAGTACGGCCTTTGATGAACATGAATATCTTCATGCGCCCACAGGAGGCCGAAGCGCAAGAGTTGCGCCTCAACGAAGCTAACGAAGAGCTGGATGCGGCACAAGACGTGGTGGCGACCCTGCAAGAGCGCCTAGAAGAAGCGCGCGAGGACGCTGCCGAAGCACGCAAGCGACTTGAGACAGCGCAGACGGAGCGTGACGAGCTGAAGCAGCAGGTCGAACAGGGCAAGGCGCTGCACGATACGCTTTACACGGTAAAGAAGGAATACCTCAGCACTGTTGAAATGACAGGCGCCATTACGAGATTCACCAGCGAAGAACACTCGGCTCTTGATGCTGATGCCATTGCTCCCTGTCCTCGTGTCATGTATGATAATACCTTTACTCGATGCACTTCCTCCATCAAGTCCCTTTTGTTTGGTTCATCATTTCGCCTGCAGCAACTATCGACCACCCAGGCTGCCTTTGCGGAGTCGCATGCAGAGCAACTGCGTCTGGCCGAGGAACACGGGGCCCTGCGGCGCGATCAGCAGGTGAATGTGACTGTAGTATTTAGTACTTTTATTTAGTACTTTTAGCCTGTAGTATAGTGACGCATGGGTCGCGCTGTGCTCACCGCTCAATATACTATGGAATCAACTGAGTAAACATCACTAACAAGGTGAAGCCCAGGGGTCCAATCAATTCTCTCTTATTCAATTTGGAGTATGTGTGCATGGAGTATGTGTGCATGGAGTATGTGTGCATGGAGTATGTGTGCATGGAGTATGTGTGCTGTGCATGGAGTATGTGTGCATGGAGTATGTGTGCATGGAGTATGTGTGCATGTACATGGCCTGGCGTAGTTGGTAGTCCTCACTTGTTGCCCTCACAGACCCTGGAGAAGCAGCACCAGCTTGTGACAGCGGAGCTGGCCGCAGCGCGTGAGAAGGAGGAAGCGGTGGCTGCACGGGAGTGCACGGCCGAGAAGGCATTGCACCAGGCAAGGCAACAGCAGGCAAGTGATCGACACCTGCACCGACAGGTTGTGCATTAACTTGGACTGCACTTTGCACATTTGTGTCGTGGTGTGCATCTCCTTTCGTGTTTCTTCTCGGTTTTGAGGTAATAGCAGGTTTGCCCAAATCCTGCTGTTTACTGCACACTCTCTTGGAAACGGTGCTGCATAGTTTCTAGATTAACAGTACATTGCAGCAACGGTAGAAACGACCATGGAGTTCTGGCCTGGCCGATGGGCTGCAATCTTGCGTGTGTGTGCAAGGGAAATGGAAATACTCATGCACCTTCTTAAGCACCAGCACTGGCTGTGATGTTGCTGTCCTTTGTCGTTCCTGCAGATTGTTGATGAAGCCGTTATATATGAGGCTGCGGCAGTCCGTGAGGGCATCTTCGAGGAGCTTGTGAGGCTACAGGGGGGACTGAAGGACACTGAGCAGCGGCTGGAGGACACCCAGCAGCAGGTAGGTGTGCACGTCGGATGTCAAGGAGAGATATTGGGTGTTTTGGAAGGGGACATAAGAGCAGGCGGACCGAATCTGAATGTTTGTGGGAGGCGCAGGACAGCTGACGGGAACTGAAGTAGTCCACCTCCTTGTTCAGCCCGTTTCCATCCCATTCGGTTGGTTCAGCCCGTTTCTCTTTTGTCCCATGTGCAGTTATCAGCGTGTGAGGAGGAGCTCCGCAGCCTGGCCCGGCGTACTGAGGTGCAGCGGCAGCACGAGCTGAGGCTGGAGGGGCAGCGGAGGGCAGCGGAGGAGAGGGAACAGGCGCTGAGGGAAGAGCTGGCGGCAATGGGGAGGTGAGGGGCCTGGGGCAGACAGGGAGGTATGCACGCAAACACTCTCTTTGCAGGGTACTGAACAATACGGGCCCAACAACGGCTGGCCTGATAATTTGTATTCACAACCACATTTGCAGTCAAGCGGGCACGCCCTGCACTTTCTAACACGCACCTGTGCCAGATGCTGCAGCAGCCGCAGCAATGAAAACACAGCTGGATGGACGTTGAGTGGCCCAAGTGAGGGCAATCTTCTTCACCTTCACCAATCCATAACAGGACCACGCCTGCTGGTGGCTGCCACCCGTTTAACCCCACAACAGGGTGCTTTGCTCCCATCTACAACTCCTCACTGTGCCATCTGCAGAGCGAACGAGTCCAGCCGGGCCGCTCTGGTGTCCCTCAAAATTGAGCTGAGCGACGGTCTGGCGGCCGCCCAGGCACAGCGGGTGGAGGCGGAGGCGCGAGCGGAGGCGGCGACTGTGCAGCTGGGAGTGCTCAGGGCGAGGATGGCGGACCTCGAGCAGCAACTGGTGGGCGCGGAGAGCATCACAAGGTGTGCAGGCCTGGGGCATGGAGCACGGGGCAGGAAACGAGCGACAGGCATTTGAAAAGCTAGCAACAAGCGATGGTGGGCACCACTACAGGCTCCTGGGAGATTCTCTCAACAGCCCTTGAGTCGTATTGAGATAGGCATGTGCTCAGCAGGAGCCGGGGATGATGAGACCGGCGCAGGGAACTAGCCAGGCAAAAGTAGGCACGCACTCATCTGGGTTTGGTGAACTTGGCAAGCAAGGTGCCATTGACATTGTGTGGGACGGAAAAGCTACCCCAATGCCGGTGACAGGCCTTTAAATACGTTCATGGTTCTGCTCATGCAGGCACCAGAGCAATCAGATCCTTGGCCTGGAGGGTCAGGTGGAGGAACTCTCTGGCCAGCTGGTGGCCTCAGCCCAGGGATCACGTGACACACTCATCTTGGGGTTGGGCAACAGGCACATGCTCAGCGGTCCTGCGCACATGCTGACACTTACTGGCGCTGCGCACCCAGTTGCTGCAGGTCACAGAGAAGCTATACTGCAGGAAGAGGTGAGAGGAGTGGGGCAGTGCGGGCATTGAATACGCTATACTGCACGACAGCACGTCAACCAACCCGTTCCGTTGTGCAAAGAAAAAACACGACTGTCCATGTGTGGGAATGAAAGATAAACAGGATCATGGGTCTGCATGGAATGTGTGTGTGTGCGTGTAGAGGCGCATGCAAGCACTTATTTTCTGTATCTGCGCGTGATCATCATGGGATACAAAGGACTGGACATGTTGAGGTTGCTTTACTGAAGAAAAGCGAGTACAGCAGCAGTGGCTTGCTTCCCTGTGCCATGTCGCCTTGTGCAGGTGTCGCGTCTGGCTGGTGTGGTTGAGTCGCTTGAGTCAGCTCTGTTGCTGAGGCAGCAGCGACTGGACATGGCACAGTCAGCCGCAGACATGGCGGTGGAACAGGTGTGCCTTGTGGGTCCGTTTAAGTGTACAAACGAACGTGGCAGAGCTTGCATCAGTGAGCATTTCAGTGCACCGGAGTGGAACAGGTGAGGATGAGTGTGCAGGCAAGCTTGCATCAGTGTGCAGCGCCCAGGGTGAAACTCGCACAGCCCAGGCCGGGATTGAGTGGGCGGCACAGGTAGGCCTTACGGTGCCATATGGTGCCTGAGGTGCTCCAACCACAGTAGGCCCTACCGTGCCATTGGGTGCCTACGTTGCTTTGGCCAGCTGCTTGAGGTCCGTCCCTCCGGTGATGCACATGCGATAGACGAGGTCTGGCAGGTGGCCACAGTCTGTCATGTGCTGCTGATGAGTGAATTGCTTGTCCTTGCGCCCTTTCTGCTTACAGCTGGAGCAAATCCGGCAAGCACGGGGTTTGACCAGTGTCCACAGCCCAGCCCACCACGTAGCCCAGCACAAGCACCAGTACAGCTCACCACTAGCCATGCAACTGGCAGCCGCAGCACACGAGCAGCATCAGATGCGGTCTCCACCCGCGCCCAATGGGAAACAACCAGCAAGCCCATCCGTTCCGCAACCGCAGCAGTTGTGGGGCGGATTGCCTGATGGGCAGCTGGCTGATGTGGGAATTGCAGATGGTGTTCATGTGTGCGAATCAGAGGCACAGCTGTCCAGTCATCACCACGCCGGTGACCCCGTCTTGCAGGGCCTGACGCAGCTCAGCACGTACGTTTCTGCGCAGCAGCAACCGTCACATGGGTCAACTCCTGCCCATGCACAGACCCAGGACAACGGCGGATGGAATGCTCACCCAGATGAGTACGTGCATACCCAACACTGTGGTTTCCCGTCATCTGTGCAACAGTATGATCAGTCTCTGTATGGTGCATCACAGTATGGTGCAGCCTCGTCAGGATACGGCACGCCCATGGCTCAGAATCAGCCCTCACAACCTGCCACACTCACGCCCACTCGATCCCGAACATCGCCCAGCCTGCTCCCACCCACCTTCAACCCACAGCCACATCTGACACCAGATGCCTTCGCAGACCCCTTGGCCCAGTCCCAGCATGTTCATATCCTCAATTCAGGAACGGTGCGTCAGCTGCCAGCCGCTGCCCCGGTACTTGCCTCTGAGCACCATCCCCAATTGCACAACATCGCGCTTGCGCCTGCAAACCGACGCTCACGCAGTACTACTGCCTCTGGTGTTGAGCAGCAAACTTCAGTCTATAGCAGCACTGCACCGCTGCCAGGACAAAACGGGTCATCCCATCCGACACCCACCCACCTGCTCTCTTCCCTATCTCAACCGACTGGCTCCCCAGCCGCAGCAAAGCAACCAGTAAGGGAGGCAGCATTGGGCCATGCCAGGTCCCTAGTGGCCTCGCCCCTGGCCCCGCAGCGTAGTGCTGCCACCACGCCTGGGCCCCCGAGCAGCTGCAACAGCACACCGAGTGCTGCCTCAAGGCGTGTGCAGGTCAGTCACATGCACAATGATACTGTATTGTGCTCTCACAGTGTCTACATGCACTATCAGTATGGTGGCGTGCCTCAAGTACCTTGCGTACTACTAGTAGGCTTCGTCAAAGCCGTGTGGGCGACAACCATGCATGCATTGTTTGTAGCTAGTGCTATCTGTTGCCACGGCTGTCGCAGGTTGTCCTGGCCCGCCGGGAGCGGGATCTGCGCCGTGCATCCGCCAAGATGTCCGGGCTACAGAAGCAGCTGGACCGTCTAGCCCTTGTGGCAGGAGCCCTTCCCATGTCCCAGCCCCAGTCTCCAGCGCCTGCTGCACACAAGCGTGCATCAGTCGGTGGCCAGCCAACTTGTCGCAGCACCACGACTGACCCCGCGCCCAGCAACCAGCCTGCACCAGTACAGAGTATTGCCAATCCTAGGGCACCTGAGGCATTCAATCCTCCGCCCGCCTTCATCAACCAGGATGTTTGCGGCCCCGCTGGTGCGACAAGTGCTGGTCATGCCACCAATGCTGCTACGGGAGCTCGCGTTGCAAGTGCTGCGAGTGACTCAGCCGCCCAGGGTGCCAGTGCTGGCGGCAAGGATGGATCATCGGCCGCGCTTGCTGACACTTCGTATCGCACCAAGCGAGGGTATGCAGCCCTAAGCGCTCAGTACAAGTCAGCTGCTGCCAATGCCGCGCTGTCTCTCCGCCGTCGCAGCAAGCAGTCGAGCATGACTTCAGGAACAACAGCAGCGGGCCTGGTACAGCAGCTAAGCCTTGAAACGGGCACTGGTGGTTCACGGGGCGAGCCGCAGCAGTTGGGACAGCTGGGTGTGGATGACCCTGCCGGTGTGCCTGCGTGGTTGCTGGGGCAACTGGCAGGCGGCTTTGACTCGGACTCAACCTTGGACAGCGAGTTCCACCGCTAACATCACCACGCCCAACTACCAGGAGACTAAACTCACTTATGCTGAATTCAAAAGCACATTGACACAACGCCAGTAACCATGACGTCATCTGACTTGAGCTGTGCTAGGCTCCAGATAGTCGCCAGCTCTCATTACAGCTCCAGGCGTCACGCACGGTTTGATTGTGCTTTGCTGCAGCGTCGCTACGCTGACAAAGGTCTCTGTATACTGCTGTATTGATTCGTCAGGTACAATCAACGACCTTTGGAGAAGACCTGCCATGTATCGGACATACTTACAATACCCATGCTGCCAAAAAAAGTGTTTGCCATCGCAATTGCTGCACTGATGGGCTCGTGTGGCTGAGCAGGGATGCATCGTATTTGCTGACCATACTCATGATGTACACATCTTACTCTTTGGCAATGGAAAGGAACATGACCGATCTGAGCTCTTCCCGGCAATGATATCAAGCAAGGGCCTGCAATGCCAAACTCGCAGAGTCTGTACACCAGGGATTGACCTTGTGCCAACATGCATACTTTTCTGCCGGACCATTGTTGACAGCACGTCCCAAAAAGACACTCTTCTCTTCACTCGGTTTGTCTGGAGTCGTGCTCTTGTCCGCTCTTGTATATGTTGGTGCGACTCCGCCTTAGGACCTGAGCCAGCTTCTGCACAAAATTGAGATCACAGCGTAGGCCAACTCAATCCCTCGCTTTTATTGCAGTCTGGCTGAACACAAACAAGCACATGTAAAAAAACAAAAAAAGATGGTTGCCAGTTCTGGGACAGTTTGATGGGTTCAGTTGTGGTGACTGTTCGTGTGTCCTGCTGTATTGACTGATGTGGTATGGTGCCACTTCTGGGACAGGCTTTTGTGCGTGGACAAGAAAGAGCTCGACTCATGTTGTGTGATCAGGAGGTTGTGACCGATACCCGTACATGTCACTTCCGTTTTTTTAATTTCAGCACTTAGCTCCTGAAGTGTGAGGGCAGCGTTTGACGCCTGCAGTGGGAGTCAGCTTACACATGCAGTGCGCAGGTCTGGCTGCATGACAGCCCAGGTCTGCCTCGCACACAGTGATAGCAGCCTCACTCGACATTGCAACACATGAAACAAAGTGGCATCCGCTTGCGTGATGCATCAGACAATCGGATGCCTGATGTGAAATTGGAACACATCAAAAGGCAGCTTGATGCACTGAGGTGTAAAGTACTTGTACAAGGCACGAGAAACGAAAAATCAACTTTTTATTGGTGCTGCTTCCACAAACTGGGAAGGTCAAAGGGAATTGATGGCATAGACACGCAATACCCTGCAAGTCGGCTGCACTCCCCACAAGTCATCATAAGCACTAGCTTGCCATTGTCACAGATTTCGCACATGTTTGAGTATTGAAGTAAACCACGGACAATGACAGCCTACGTTGCGTCTGCAGGCTGTGCTGTGTTCACATTCAAGTCACTTGTCACACACTCTTCTGCAGTTGCCTCATCAGATGCATCAGGCGCTGCACCCGGGCCGGCAGCCGCCTGCATGACAGGCTCAACCATCGTTTCAGTCACTTTCTTGTCTTCCTCGGCAGACTCGGCCATTGTCTGACCGTCGGTCATGCTGGCATCTTCTTGAGGCAGCACCTCGGTGGCCCGTGCATCTGCCACCGCCTTGAGTCGTGCAGTGATGGTGGGCGCCAACAGCCGCACGTCCTGCTCTGGAGTCCACTTGTCTAGCACCTGGATCATAAACACCAAGGTTTGTCACGGTCAGAACAAGCACAAGTGGCTTGGCGTTGGCTCACAGCTGTCGATTGCAAATCAGGGGCTGAAATGAGCGGGGGCGCTGAGGGCCTGCCTACCATGCCTGTGGGTACATCCACTTTCGACCTGTCTTAAGCAGCCGTTTGTTAAGACTTGTTGGGCACCCGTTCCGCCTGCATGTGCTGTCCAGTAATCTCACGTAATCATCACTCACTTCTTCCAGCACCTTTGCCATTTCGTTGAGCACTGTGCACCCCGTGTCCTCCTCCCTCCACGCCGGCACCATGACCAGGTTCCCCCTCTCTTCGAGCAGCGACTTGTGGCAGTCATCGTCCAGCAGCAGCACACGGTCAAGGCGCAAGAACCAGCGGCCCAACGGCTTGGCAGTGTCCCACGCCTT
>QAXH01005814.1:7752-17900 GCA_004335635.1 Chloromonas sp. AAM2
ACAGCATACAGGCGCTGTGAACAGCATACAGGCGCTGTGCACAGCATACAGGCGCTGTGTACAGCATACAGGCACTGTGTACAGTATACAGGCGCCGGGTACAGCAGACAGGCGCTGGGTACAGCATGCAGGCACGTGTGTGAATGACATATGTTTGTGTGTCACAGTTGTTGCCTGCTAAGCCTTGAGTATGCACATCGCAAGCCCACGTGCACTCCAGATTGGGCAGGTCATTGATCGCATCACCCCCTGCCAAGCATGCATGCTCGATCCACACACACACACACACCCCAAGCAATCACATGACCCACTCTACAGCCTCGTGTCAATCCTCACCTGAACTTTTCCTCCGCTGGGTTGGCCGCCACATTGGAAATGTACTTGGACATCGTATTCGCGGCTGTCTTCCAGAGCTGCTCCTGGCTCTCGTGTGCTTTCTTCATGGCCACAAGCAGAGTGCGCATGCGCTCCAGTGCTGCACACGTGCAACCAAAAGAGGACGGGCTGAAGGCCACGACGCACACACACAGACACACACAGAGACACACGCACACACAGCCACACAGCCAGCCAGCCAGCCAGCCAGCTGGACAGACAGACAGACAGCTACACACACACACACACACGAGCAATCAAAAGATGTACATTGCATCAGTTTCAGGCGAGAGCATGCTCAGGTTTGCGTTTACCCTCCAGGCGCTTGCATGATTCATTGTGCAATGCAGCCATGTAGACAGGTCCCAACATTGGCGATGCAAATGCCTTGAAAATGTGTGCAAAGTGAAGTAAAGCACACAGTGTACCTGCAACATGGTCAAGGCTGTGCATGTGTACAAGTACAGCCGTCTGTGATAGTAGGCCAACCACCAACACAACAACACACAATGTGCGTACATAGCATTCAGTACAATCACAAAACTCCTAATACGCGTTCTGAATTATGCATCTGCCACAAGCGCAGCCCAAGGCCAAACCACCAACGCACCAGGTTAGAGCATAGCATCAAGTGCAGCGCACAAAACTAGATTTGGTGGGAGCACATGCAACTCGAGCAAGCACCTTTCCTAGCGTTCACAACACACGCTTCTAACGCATCTGCCTCTGTGTCTGCCCGCTCACTTGTGACCGGCTTGACATGCCCAAAGATCTTCTTCTTCTCTTCTGCTGCGGCTGCTGCTGCCTTCTCTGCTGCCCTCTGGGCGTCCCGGGCCTATGAGGCAGAGTGGAGTCAGAACAACGTGCAGGTGAAGCTCTCGGTCGGACATACACACAGGCGAAGCAGGTGCAAGCAAGGTTGAAACACACAGGTGCAGCACTACTTGGTGGCTCAGGGTGTGCAGGCCTGTCAACTCAAGGTTGAAACACACAAGAGATCCAGCACACAAGACAAGCGCAGGACCAAGCCAGCCAAAATCATCTGCGGCAGCCCCGCAGTCCGTGTTTGCACTTCCTGACACGGCATATACAGCAAGGGAGCTTGATAACTGACAAATGATAACTCTTGCATATGCATGACTCTTGCATAGCGTCTCTCCAAACGCTGGCAGGCTCTTCCTTACACACACCTTTTCCTCCTCTGTGAGCTCTTCAGGCAGGCCCAGCTTGCGCCGCCGCCCCTTGCGATCCTCCTCTGCAAACAGCATGATAAGCCGCAGAATTAATCATATCAGTCATGCGCAATCAGTCACTTGATGCTGACGCCTCACTAGATGTAAAAGGCAGTCGATTAGGTCACTGCCTTCTCAAGGTCGTCCATGCAAACAAACGAACTCAACGAGGCGGTGGGCACTGAGATTTGTGAACGTTTTGCCCAGCTCGAACATCCAACATTGTTCAGTGTCTCAGGCCTCAGTGGACACTAAGATTGGTGAACCTTTCCTGGCTAAGACAGTTGACATTCAAGTGCATACATACCTATGTATAGTGCATGTATGGTGTGCATGTATAGTGTATAGTGTAGTGTATAGTGTATAGTGCATGTATAGTGTGTGTGCATACATACCTATTCTGGCAGCGATCTTGGCGCGAGCAGCAGCTTCCTCTGCTTCTCCCGTGCCCGTTGCTGCGGGGTGAACGAAAACAAGATGGGAGACACCGGTTGGTGGCAGAAAACAAACTGTGTAATGGTAACGATCTGACCAGGTGCCGTGGCATGATCGTTGTTGTTGCTTACATGGCCTTCAGTCCGGATAGGACTGCTCAGCAGGGTCAAGGGGGAAAGGAAAGTATGTGACCTATTGGCATGATTGGAGGACATGGCGTGATGCCGCACGACACGGTTTCACACATCCGTGCTATTGTCTGCATTTAATCTACAACCAAAGACATTACAACCAAAGGGAGTGCAGCCAGACTAATGCAGTAGCCCGTGCTACGCCCATGACAATAAGACAACACGCTGCAACCCTTTCGCTTCCTGACAAGGCTGAAGGTTGTCCCTGCAAAACACCCTTTGCCTTGACTTCCATCTACCAGGCGTGCCAATGCACTCTGCCCCTGTCTCATCCTGCTTGGTAGTCCCATAGTGGCACAGTCAGCACAGTCACATACTCAACATAAAGTCGTACCTGCACATGCCCTGATAAAGGTTGGCCACAACCTTTCCCACCCCTACCATGCGTGGGTTGAAGAGTGTGTGAACGAACCCATAATGCCCCTGCCTCACACACTAAGTAGTGACTGCCCCATGCCCATGCCCATGCCCATGCCCATGCCCATGCCCTACACGAGGAGCAGAGGTTGGACCACTACAACCCCCTTACTCACCTCTGCTGATAACGATATGACCAAGTGCCATTACATGATCTAATGAAGTGATCAGATGCACGCTGACTATTCACCAGATGCCAATGACGTGACCTGACTACTTCCTTACCTCCACCATGCGAGCCAATGCACCCTCGTCTTCCTTCTTCTTGGCCAGCAGCAGCTCCTTTCCCGCCCGTATGCGCTCGCGCTCCCGGTGCGCCGCCAACTCACACTCCTCCCTCTCACGACGCTCCTGAAAGCACGTGGGACACATGTGGGCAAGCACGTGATAAGCATGTGGGCAAGCACGTGATAAGCATGTGGGCAAGCACGTGTGAGACCATGCAGTAATCCTACAATGCCACGAAGCAAGCTTGAAGCAGGAAGTCGAACACTGCATCACCACCGATCAAACAAGAACTCGATAACCAGAACTCATGACGTTCATGTCCATGCAGAGGCGACAAAACTGTGAAGCTCGTACACTCCATCGCCTGCCTTTGCATCCTGTCTTTGCGCTCAATGCCTCGCTCGATGCCTTGCTCCCAATTTGGGACCACACGTTGCACTGTGTGGTGTCAGCATGGCCTGGCCTGCCCACTCAGACGCAGGGCTTGTGTTCACGCGTATACATCAAATCTCAAAACGCCTGTATACTTGTAACTACGTATGAGTCATTACTATGTACAAGCTCCTCTGACAACCCCACCTTTGCAGCCTTGATCATTTCCTGTGCCTTGCGCTTGCGCTCCTCAGGGGTCAGCTTGGAGGCAACGTCCTCGGACGCCTGCACAAGGATGGGTCCGGAGCAAGTGCACAGATGATGTATGATAAAGGGCTGGAGTGACTGGGCCAAGTAGCCAGGTAGGGCTGACACTGAAGCATGAGGGCACAGGTGTCGGTACAGCACATTTCGTGAAGGCAATGCTGATGAGCATGTGGAGCAGAGGGTCGCTGTTCCTGTGTGGCCAACCTGTTGTCATCATGCATGGTATATGCATAATACATCAGGGGTGCCCGAGCGTGAACGCTAGCAAGCCATGCAAGCCATGCATGGTAGACTTACAGACCTGCTCGTATACAGTACTGACGCATCAAAGTGGCCGCAACGCGAATCAGGTCGAGCTCCGCCGGAGGCGGAACATTTCGCGAAAGTTGGTCGGAAACCTTACAAATTTCAGGGAAATTTCGCAGCAAACTCAGTTTTAGTCGTGTCCGGGTCATAACGACCGTCATGTCTTAGTCGAATTCAAAGTCAAATTCAAAGTCTGCCACTATTTCAAGTCAGCACAGTCATCACCTAAACGGCCAGTCAGCGCTACAGAAGCAGCTGGCCAGTCAGCGCTACAGTGCCATGCACTGTCCTCAATCCAGGCTGCCACGCCTCAGTACCAGGCATTCTCCTCGACAAAGTGAGTACAGCCTTGGCACTCATGGCCTCATAGTGGAATGGCTGTCAGGTGCTCGCACAAGTGGCCTGGGACGGCCCGGACAGGCCGTGCTCGTGCCATCTGCACAGGAGTGGGTGCAGGCGGTGCACGTGCCAGCTGCACAGAGGTTTCCTGACCTCCGACCTGCCCAAAACAAGAGCTGTGGCCAGGTGCTGTGGCACAGCATCGTCTTGGTAGGCTGGGCGGGCGTCTTCAATTGGGATGTGCCCGCCTGCTGGTCGTCGTCTGTTGCGTGGGCCCAACGAGGATTCAAAACGTGCCCCAAGCCAGAAGCATCAACCGTGAGAGCTCTAAAGCGCAGAAACACGCAATGTAGTCGAAATTGAGCGCCGCAGGCAAGCGAATTTCGCTAAAGTTAGTCAAACTTGGCTCCAAAATCAGCCGATTTTCGCAAATAATATAATAATATAATAATATTATTATTATTATTATTATCATTATTATTATTATTATTATCATTATTATTATTAATTAGTCGACTTTTGCTTTTTTCCCACTTGAAGTTCGACTAACTTAGTGCGTCGGTACGGTACCATACAACTTGTACTAACAGCACACAAAACACCAGCACCACCACCTCTGCTGACACACACAACTTGCACAATGCAAGCTTTCGGACTCTCACTTGTGTGACCAGCAGTACCCTCACACCCTCACTTGTGTGATCAGCAGTACCCTCACACCCTCACTTGTGTGACCAGCAGTACCCTCACACCCTCACTTGTGTGACCAGCAGTACCCTCACACTCTCACTTGTGTGACCAGCAGTGGCGTGTCGATGTCTGCGTCCTGCTCATGCTCCATGACCCAATTGACAGCTGCTTCAATACCTGGGCAGTGATGCAAACGAGTGTACAGCAGGGGGGCTCACATGCATGCTAATGAGGGCAGCGGCTCTCACAGGGTTTGCAAGGTTTGAAACGTGAACGCTAGGAAGGCACTCAATGCACGTGGCTGAAGTCAAGCTCAGCCACGTCATGGGCGACCAAACACCACCAGTCAAGATTGCACCTAGGCATCCAATGCTGAAGAAGCCATTGAAGCGCTTGGAACAATCTACGCAAGCCACGTTCATGCCTGAGCTTCCTTTGTCTGAGCAACAAGACCAACCAACAGTCCGCCTGCACAAATCAATAAGCTGCTCTGCCCCCTCCACAGAAACTGCTGAGCACATGCCATTCGTCAGCATTTTATCAGGTATGAATGCATGTTATTCCTGAATAGGCTTCTCTGTCTGTCCGCCAGTCTGTCAACTGGCGTCTGTGGCCAGGATGAGCTTGCTAAACAGTGGTGCTAAGCTCCTTGTGGCGAGTCCGACAGCCAGCCAAGCCTCTGCATCTGTCAGCAACCGTCTCTGCCTCCCTTCGCTTGCCCACCCAGCTTTGGCACATATGTTTGTCTGTCGGTCTGTCTATCTGCCTGCCTGCCTGACTATATGCATGGCCATCTTTGCCTGTCTGTCTTCACGTGGGAATTTCACAAACGACCGCCCCAGCATGCTGCAATTGGTCGTCTGAACACCGGCTGCATGGCAGTGCCCCCCTTTGCTCCTACCTGCTCCCCCTGAATGGTATACAGCCCTCACAGCCCGGTTTCGCCCAAAGCCCATGGACTCCAGCTCAGTCACAAGCGCCTCATCCACCACAGGAGCAACCTGTGGCACGTGGTGCACGTTTTTGAAACGTGAGTACAAGGCAATCCCTGCCACATGTGCCGTTGTGAGTGTACAAGAGCGCAGCAACTGTGAGCCCAACGGGTCTAGTGTGCTGCGATCCAGCATTGGCTACCTATCATAGCAGTAATGCTCATGCTCCACCACTGCCAGTGACTTGATTGTCACCAGGAACAGAAACCGAGAGGATGGGGCGGGCGGAGCTGCAGCAACATGTGCAGTTTCAGGCGTAGTCTGCTATGTTTGTGGCTGCCCGGACGCTGGTCAGCCCCACAGCAACTTCTGCAGCTACCCATGCTGCACCCTTACCATGTTGCCCCCTCCAGAAGTGCTTGCATTGCCCTCCCCTTCAACCTCCATAGGCGCTGCTCCCTCGCCTGCTGCTGCACTAGAGCTGCTGCCACCGCCGCCCACCGTTGCTGCTGCTGCCGCTGCTGGCCTTTTCTTAAATGCTGCCTTTAGCAAGTCGTTGTCTGCCTGGGGTTGCATGACAGCGGCAAGCTTGGCATGCATGCATGAGGCATGAGGCTTTTGCGGTTGATATGCATGCATGGCATGGCGGGTGCGCAGCAGGACCCAACTCATGTGCATGTGTTGCATGCAACGCTGAACAGCTGTGTGGGTGCCTTGGTGACGTGCTGTGGCGTGCCCTACCTCCATATCATCGCGAGCCTCCTTCATCTGCTGCTCCGAGTTCAGCACAACATCCTCATTCGTCTGCAGATCAACACCACGGTCTATGTTACAAGATCTCAAGATTTTGTCTCAGTCCTGGCAACCTACATGAGCTGGTGGCTGTCATTCCCTCGGGCATTGATGAACATGTACTACTCCAGGAAAGCGCGCCTCTCACCGCATCTACAAACTCCGTATGGCCTGTAAACCTCGAGTGCATGGCCTTCTCTGTCTCGCTTCTCGCCGGCTTGCCACACGCGACGCATTTCTGAATTTTGATAACTTCCGTTGTCTCCTCAAACTGTGTATGCCCTGCGAGTAGGCTGTCAAAACCTCGAGTTGTAACTTTGAGCAATGCTAGGGTTAAGGTCCAACCTTCCAACAGGCGCGCACCTGTTGCTTCATTGTGGTCTTGGGCCTCTTTCACGCTGGCGAGCAGCGTTTTACACTGCCCACACATCAAAGACTTGGCAGCCATGATTGAGGGTACGACCCTGCAGAAGTTTTGATGGACTCAATTGAGCCACTAGCGCTCTGGCTGGCGCTCAGACAAATGTCACTAACCTCAATAATGGCTGTGTGTTGCGCGATTGAGATGTGGTGCCCAACATATCACACTTGCCTCACTATTCACACACATTGCTCGCGAGGGCAACATGGGGCTGGATGTTGTTGTCAGGAGACGTGTATTAATCTGTCCTAACGTAACCTGTCCAGACTGGAAAAAAAAGCGTACACCCGGCGTCATGTCTGTGTAGCGAGTTTCCATACTGCTACATCTTGTGTCGCTACCATCAAACATTGGCAAGATAACAATATGCAACCGGGCTTCAGTCCAGACGGAGAATGGACGGAGAATGGCGCGCTCAGCAACAACAAGAACTTGCACGCGCACTCGACAGCAATAGAGGTCGCCTCAGTGCTTCAAACAGAACTATACACATGTTTACGCCTGGTAGCAGCCTGCAAATGCTGGACGTGGTTGCCTTGACAGTGCCCCGGCACCTCAATCACTCTTGTTGCATCAAACGGAGGTGCTGCTGCGCATGCTGTGCGCATCACCTCCGGCCCTGACCAAAACCTTGACACATTTGAATCTGCGCACCGACTGAAGGTAACTCGTTCCGGGTTACTTGGCTCTCCTTTTCATGAATTGGCTGTGATCTCATTTTTGAGATGAGTGGCTGCAACCCCCGTGGGAAACCGTAATGAAGCTGCACAGGTCTTAAGGCGGAGTCGCACCTACATATACAAGCGCGGACAAGAGCATAACGCGTGCATGCTTTACAGCAGGCGATGTCATGTGTTCAGTCAATGATGCAGACTCACCCAACTCGTTGAAACCACCAGCCCAGCCGATTTCATATCCAGGCTGCCTGGCAAGGCAAACATACGTGCCATTTCAGGAATTCGTAAACATGCCGCAAATATGCTTTGCGCATGGTTTCTGAGGATCTTCAGACGGAGTACCTCTAGAGTTTGTTGCACTGTTTCTAGCACTCCGGCACTGGCTAGTACAATCCCATAACAACCAAGGTGCACAGGCCAAACAACACGTCGGCACACACGGTAGCATGCATCAGGCAAACGTCTTGACCGGCATACACACCAACATTACCAGCCAGTGTCATTAACTGCGTTGTCTATTAGCGAGCTTGGGACGTAATAAACCCCCGCACGAGCATTCACACAATGCCTTGTTGCACTCTTTCAGCACGCCAGCCAGAGATGTGGAAAGATTGAACGCCAACACGATTATCCTGGGGCAGAGTGCACGCGCGCTACTTTTCACACAACCATGACGAGCACAGACGCAATGGGTGCTTGGCAATGATTGCTGAAATAGAACTAAAGCAGTCCAGGCTGTGCGGTTGGAGCAGGTTTGAACATAGCACAACAAAATGACTAGATCGCATGGCAGCAGGAAGTGTTGGGAGCCCTGTCACTTGCCATGCCAATCAACCATTCTGATCTTGAGTGTCCACATCGGCACTTACAAATAGCCAACCATTACCGCTGGTATTGATCAAAGCATCCCATACATCCCACGATAACAAATGAAAGTATCAAACATATAACAAGGCCGCCTTTGACAGCTCAACACGGTCACAGCACATGCTAACCCAGAGTAGCAAAACACGTAAGGGCTTGCATGTACACACCGGTGCGCACATGGAAAACAGCCCCTGGTAATGTGAGAATTCTACGGAACGTCTCAAAATGGAAGATGCACAGCAGTGCACGTACTTTCAAGGTTTCAGTGTGACATGATCATAACGTGACACCATCATTTGCAACATGCAGTACTTAATGGTCTGGCCTTTCCCAGACACGCTGCTGTGCGCTTGCCGGCATGGCTGCAAGCACAAGAGGCTGCGAACCGTAGCACACCGTAATTCCATTCGCGTCCATTTGATAATCGGCAGATGCCGTAATGACTGACAACTCGTGAAGGCAAACATGCTGACTGCAAGAAAGAATCCAACCCCGTTGCTTGTGACCCGCAGTGCCAATGCAATACAGCCCACCACAGGGAACAGCACTAAGCACACTTTGCAGTTGGTTCAGTTGCACTTAATTAGTGTTATGTGCAAAATCGCCAACGTTCACCATAAGAATGGAAAACCTTGCAGTCGATAACCTTGCAAGTGGCGATCTCACGTGTCAGTACAAACTTGACTAATCGTTTAGAAGTACATTTGTGAACATGTTAGCCGTTCTATTGTAATTTATCTTGCATGAAAAGCTCTGCAAACACAGGGGCTTCTCTGGGGTCACTCTGATCAGCCACAGCACTAATTGAATTAAGCACCCAGACCGCACAGGCAGTCCTTTCAATGTTCTAACTAGCCATTAGGCCTGCCTCCGTCCTTCGCCTGCCTGAACCGCGTGGCATCTCTTTGAATCTTGCCGGCCGCACAAGTTCATGCCAGATTTGATTTTCAAACAAGTTTAAGAAGCGAACGGCCAGCCCTACTCAGGGCCATGGTTACTGTACAGTCTGAATGAGTGATGGGGAACGGTTTGGCGGTTTTGAGGCTGATGCACGACCTACCGGCCCAGTCCCACCTGCTGTGTTTAGATTAGCCGCTTCTGATAAAGGAACCCCTGTAGCCGGCTGTGGCTGTTGATGCGTGGGCTGAATCGTGGGGGTGGCCGGGTGCGGTATGTTTGCCGTTGCCAGCCTGAGCTGCCGGAGTGCCTCCGAAACAAGCAAATCCGTTTCTTGCTGTACGGCGATGTGCTTCATAGCTGCCTCCAGCTCTGGATAGGCCTTCACTAAGCGCTCTATGTGAGTCAGGTCGGCTTTAAAGGCCACCACTTCGCCACGTGCACGCACATTTGCCTGCCAAGTGGGTAGGCATCTCCCTGCGCCCTGCTTGTGCTCGTCCTGCTTGGCAGCCGCAGTAGCGCGAATCTTCGGCGGACTGGTGAAGCGACCAGGTGCAGGGTGGTGCTCGCAGGATGCTGCCCTTGCAGCCCCTGCTGCTGGTGCAGCCGCAGCTGGTGCCCCTGCCGGCCCGCAGCTGGTGCTCCAGTACCAATCAGCAGCCGACACAGCAGCAGCCTCAACAGCCTACAAACAGCTCAACCGCCAGGCC
>QAXH01005819.1:12982-29800 GCA_004335635.1 Chloromonas sp. AAM2
CAGCCACACCCATTGGTGCATGGCAGGCCCCAGTGCCTACATCACACCCTCATATAGGCGGCCCCGTGGCGCATGATCACGTCGATCCACAGCCTGTGGTGCCAGCTGCTGCCCCTGGCCACTCATGGCAGGTGCCCCACGTGCCCCGTCAAGGCCAGGCACCTGCAGCCAACACTCAGTGGCAGTCGCAGCACCAGCATCCTTCGTTGGCCGGCCCACCCGCCACGACCCAACTTTCGGCAGCACCCAGCAGCAGCAGCAGCACGACTCAACTGGGATCCATGACCAACGGCCAGGGCTGGTGGCATGGCCAGGGCATGCATGTGGGCGGTGCTGGCAACAACCAGCAGGCCACGGCTGGGGTGGTTCCACTCAGCGCACCCGCGCACCCGCACCGTCAGCCTCAACTTGGCGGCATGCCTGGTAGCGGATTGCATGCAGCCCCTGTTCCCGTGCCCCCCCACGTCCCTGTGCCATGGCTAAGCGCCCCACATGCAGGCTCCACCATGCAGCAAAGGTACTTGAACCCCATGTACCAGTCGCTGCATGGGTCGCAGTCTTGGCACCCGGACACCGCATGGCCCGCTGGAGCACAGGGCGCGTTGCTGCCCACTGGGTTGGCATTCCAACAACCTAGCACATGGCAGCTGCAGCAGAGCGTGGTGCAGCCACATCACATGCAAGCCGCTCAGCTGCACCAGCCACACCTGCACCAGCCACACCTGCACCAGCAACATCCCTACCAGTTGCCTCAGCAGCTGCAGCACCAGCAGCATTCCCTGGAGCACCAAGCACGCCTGTGGGCTGCGGGTCAGGGTGTGGCCATGCCCAGCCCCCCGCCTGCACTGAAGGGCACCAGGCCACCAAATCCTGGGTGGTCCTGGCATGCGGGCAGCATGGGCCAGGCGTCTGGACACACGGAGAGCGCGGCCGCCCTGCAGGCCACTCGCTTGCAGCTGGAGGCTGTGTACGGCCCAGGAGCAGCGCCATATGACCTGTGATGGATTGAGATGTTCCACAGGCGCATTGCCATTTTCGCCTTGTCACAGTGCGAGCCTCGTCATGCATTGCTCTATCCTTGCAGCTCTGCGATACAATGGTTTCCGAACTTGAGTCTGACCCTCTGACTATCGACTTCCTGTACTGTGATCCACTGATGCTTACGTCAGCCTATCCGTAACCGCATATGACTGTGTGGTTTTCAACGGAGCAACCAATGCCTTGAAGCAAGTATAAACGTTACATCAGTCCACCCGGAACCGCATATGACTGTGTAAAGAACGCGTTGATAAGGCTGTATGGTGAATATGGAGAATCATATAGAGAAGCTTATATAAGATTATTATTATAAGACATATAAGATGCGCGAGACCAGGCGGGTGAATGTGCTTCGAGGGAACCGGCCAATCACCTTTTGTCGCTGCATATACCGGTGGATGTGCAGGACAGGTGGGCACTCTGAATCCCCTTTACACAGTATTATGCGGTTTCAGCTAGGCTGATGTACAAAAAGACTTGGGAATAGCAGTCACATCGCAGCCGTCAAAAAAAAGAAGTTTGCCAGTTCTGGGACAGTTCGAGTATCGTGCATTGGTGTATAGCCATCTGTCCTGGAGTTGGTAAACTGTGCTGGTAACTCTTCTCGCCCACCGTGTAAAGGAGTCGAATGATGTGTTTTTTGGCCATACATGATGTCCAGTCACGTCACAAGTGTGTCATGCTTGTGTGATATGTACGACACAACTTGCGTGCATGCAAGCCTGGCATCAAGCTGGCTCACCATTAGTGAGTCTATCTGAGTGGCTGTTGGCCTGTTCAACATCAACAACTTCTCAAACTGTTTTGCAAGGCTGGTTTGGGCCACAGTTCCTTCAAGTATGCGGCATTACGTGCCATAAATGCATACCGGCAAATGACAGTAAATCATAACATTAAATTTATTTACCATCAGCTGCAGCAATCTCATGCTGCTTGTGGCGCTTGAAGCACTGCAGTAGCCAACACCAGCAAGCACGACGACCATGACCCATCCACAATGGCCGATGCACGCACAAAGCCATCATGCCATGCCACCACCTGATGCGCCCGGGGAAGGAGAGGGAGCAGCAGCAGTTGAAGAGCAAGTACAGCAGTCAAGGCCAGGCACCTGCAGCCAACTCTCTCTGAATCCCCTTTACACAGTACTATGCGGTTTCAGCTAGCCTGATGTAAAGCACATCTATCCGACACGCTGTGTGCAATCCTACACGCTAGGTGAATGGACCGCCTGCCATTTAGCCAGTCAGAAGGCATACGGTAAACAAGTGGTTCAAAGTACACTCAGTGAAGAAAGCACACGTGCAATCCCAGCACACACTGACTCGCCCACACCTACTGTCATCAAAATCTCGCCAGGCACAGTCCCAGTTACAGCAACCTGGGGCACATCTTGCCCAGGTCATCCCGTAGAAATGTGCCAAAGCGTTTGAATTCCTAGTGGCAAACAAGACAAAAGCGGTAAAGCTAGCTCGTGATACAGCAAGGGACCAAGGAAACTGGTCAAGTCCGACCCTGATGTAAGCGATCTTAGGCAATGAGATGCTGTCATGCAGACCCGTGAGCTGATCTGGACACGCCACTGCAAGCTGCAAGCACGTGAAAAGGTTGAGTTGGCATAATGTTGCCATGCCCATGCACCATTTACTATTGCACAAGGGATTCGTTGAGTTGACAACATGTCGTCATCCTATGCAACATACGGTAGTGCATAGTGCATTAATATGCCTGCTACTGTGCGGTCACTACAGCATCAGGTTGCAGAGCCATTGCCATAGTAGCAGCAATTGCTCATCATCAGTCACATGCAGTGCATGTCGGCCCGCGCCTTTTGACAATGCATTTCTGATTGAAGAAACTGGGCTATTGCCTTGAAACAGTGCAAAAGGCTTATCCTGAGTTAATTAACAACGGGTGAAACGACCGTAAATTCTGACAAATCCAATCCAAGATATGGTGGCCTTTAATTGCCCTGGCCAAGTTATAGAACAGCTGAGCAATGTGTCGCTTGTCGCTGCTCCCTGTGCAGCGGCGCCTGCCGCTGTCTGTCGCTGCTCATGACGCTGTAGGGACCGAATCCCAATGCATGCGGCACCACACCATCCCTCTGTGCAACAGCTTGAACATGCAGCCATGCTACCCGCAGCCACACCCATTGGTGCATGGCAGGCCCCAGTGCCTACATCACACCCTCATATAGGCGGCCCCGCGGCGCATGACGTCGATCCACAGCCTGTGGTGCCAGCTGCTGCCCCTGGCCACTCGTGGCAGGTGCCCCACGTGCCCCGTCAAGGCCAGGCACCTGCAGCCAACTCTCTCTGAATCCCCTTTACACAGTACTATGCGGTTTCAGCTAGGCTGATGTAACAATCCTGGATGCATTAGGTGGCTACGTGCAGGCTGTGGCACATGTTAGGCCTCTCAAGCATCACTTTGAACCGAGCGAACAGACCGGGATGAGGGACGTGTTCTGTGTCAGGTGCGTGTGTGACCACTGTAACGCCAGAGATGGCCATGGCCAGATACGGAATCTGGCGAGGCGCGGCCCCTGGGATGCGCGAGTCCAGGTGGGATGTGAATGTGCTCCGAGGGGACCGGCCAATCACCGTTTGTCCCTGCATACCGGTGGATGCAGGACAGGTGGGCTCTCTGAATCTCCTTGACACAATACTATGAGGTCTCGGCTAGGCTGTAAACTCCTTCCTAGTGCGCAGCAGCCGTCTGCAGCTGCTTTTGGCGCTGCTTGCCGCCTTCATAGGCCGCTGCTGCTGCCGCTCCCGTGCGAGCGCTGCGCAGGGTGTTAACCATTGCCCTTAGCTCGCCTGCCACCTGCTGCATGGTAGGGCGGCTGTCGGGGCAAGGGTCCCAGCACTCCTGAAAGCAGCAGGGAGAAATCAACACGGACTGATTGAACCGTGCTGCTGCTGGGTGGGTGTGTGTTACAAACAAGTGACTCGTCTCTGCGAGTTGCGACCACCCCAGTTACAGGATGCAACTCATCACAGATGCAGGGGGTGCTGGGAGTGGAGGAGGCACAGGCCATGGTGGAAGAAATGGAGGCAGAGCTGGAGGACCATCATGCCATGCCACCACCTGATGCGCCCGGGGAAGGAGAGGAAGTGACAACTGTGTATGATTTGCTGTGAAGGCTGATATCACATCTGATGGACCAGAAATGGTTCACATACGCAGAATATTGATGTGTATGACTACGAGTTGAGTTGACGTTGCGCGTTGAACAATGGCGGAGAACNGAACTGTGAGAAACCATGGCAACTGTGTGTGACCTACTGTATGACCTTGTTGCTTAACCCTCTCGCTTGGCGGCTGCATGTTTTTGTCATCAATTTCTTCTGTGTCCTTTCAAGTAGTGACGCTTTGCGAGGTGCGGCCCCTGGAACTCGGCGATGCGCGAGACCAGGCGGGGTGAATGTGCTTCGCGGGGACCGGCCAATCACCTGTTGTCGCTGCATATACCGGTGGATGTGCAGGACAGGTGGGCTCTCTGAATCCCCTTTACACAGTACTGTGCGGTTTCGGCTAGGCTGATGTAAAGGATGTGGCTAGCTACATCACACCCACATACACACATGCACTCACACACACGCAAAGCTGACCCAGGCAACCCATATGCTCAAGAACCGCAGTACCATCCAACTGCCTAACTAACCTGTGTGAGCTTTATAAGTCTGTTGAACACGTCATCCGCCTGCTCCTCAGTAAGTGTGCGCGGCAGGGGCGGGCTCAGGTCCCCGCGGGTGTCCGGCAGGTAGGGCCGCTCGCCGGCAACAATCTTGCCAATCAACGGCCTGCGGACCGGAACAGCACAAAAACGATCACTGGATGGATAGGTTCGCCGGCAAGGGTCGCTTCTCATGCTGTCAGTCAAGTGGCTCCAGCCGTGAGACGGACAAGCACAACAACTGGATTCTGTCGGGGTCTCCGGCGCTGAGCAGCGTTCTGCCAGTATTGCCATTCAACAGGTCCTGCACGAAGTTCAGGCCTTGCACTGAATTGATGCTTCTCTTATGAACCACAAACTGACCCAACGTTGCCCATGAAGTGCTCCTCCCAAGCAGCAGGCCTTGTACAAGTGACCACCCGTATACAACAATACATGATCTTCCCCTGACGTCACCTTGCCCCCTCCCTCGTGGCATGAGACTCGTGCCCTGTCCTTTGCTCACCATATGCTCCGCATGTCTGACATGAGGGCCATGGCCTCCTCTTCAGAGCCAGACGTGTATGGAACCCACAGAGTGATGATCTGTGCAGCAACATGCATGGACGAAGCTGTGAGATGGTGATGCACGAACGGCTGAGCGGCACCAGCATAACCATTGCCAGCAACTCAGAGAAATCTGTATGCAGCTCATGCACACATGCATCCTGCCCAGCAGCCAAGGTAAACGCTTGCTACCCCAGAACAGCATCAACGTACAAGCTGTAATAGCCGCTCAGGCCAGCATTCTGCTCAGCCTGCTCTGCACCCTGCCATCGCTCATCACCAACCCCAGCAGCCCCGCTGACCTCTGACAGTATGATCCCGAATGAGAACACGTCCAGACGCTGGCCGTCGTACAGGTTCTCGCCCCGCAGCATCTCAGGCGGCTGCCACAGGGGCGAGTTGAGGGAACCTGGGCAGGCAGACATGCGCATAAGCACGGGGTAAACCAGGGGACATGAGGGCCTAAATTCAACTGACAGGAGCTTCCAGGAGAGAGGGGCAGTGGGGCCGGGCATGCCTTGCACGGCAAGGGCCAGTGTGGCTTCTCTCCCGACACCGGTGGATGTAGGACAGGTGAGCACTCTCTGAATGCCGTGGCACATGGTCTGTGCGGTCCTGCTAGCCTGATGGAAGTGCCCAGATGCTTGGCGGTGACATTGCCAGTCAGCAGCTTCACCGTATGTTGGCCCTCAGTAGCGATGGATGTGCCTGCACTGCCTGCTGACAAAGCTGTGCATGTGGGCACACACGGCGCTGGCCTCCGAGTCGATTCGATCACTGTGCCATCAAACAGTTTCAACTATGTTGATACAGTATCATCAGCTCCCTTACCGCTGTTGTTTAGCAGCATGGTGGCTCCGTTGGGCACCACCCGACTAAGGTTGAAGTCACACACCTGCAAATATGGCCAAGCACGGGCATGGGCATGGGCACAGGCTGTCAGGTGCATGAGATGCGCAGGCACCAGCCGCAGGCAATGCCTGTGCTACATGACATGGAGGTGGCTGCTCTACTCTTACAACATGCGCCTTTGAACTCATATCCTGCCTGGAATGACAGCTGCTGCGTGAGTTGGGACACGCCCAGCTCGCGTACCTGCGCAACAGCTATTCTGATGCCTCGCTCGTTCGTCCACCGCCACACTGCTCTAGCTGCACTGATGTTGCCCTCAACACCTTGGCTATGCCTGCACCTCCCCACGGCTTCCGATGCTGCTCCCAGCTCCCCTGCCGCACCTTAGCTGAGAATCCCGAGTCCAGCAGCACGTTGTAGCTCGTGAGGTCACGATGCACCACTCCCTTGCTGTGCATGTGGTACAGGCCTGCGCATGGCGCAACAGCGCACGGACAACACAAGAGCCTGAGCACTGGGAAGGTAGGTAGTGATTTGCCAGCCGAGAGGAAATGACAGCAGTTCACGTCCCTGCTCATGTCTCTATTGATTGATATACATTGTGTGCCACTACTGTGACAATTTCTGAGTCTGAGACTGGTGATGATCGCAAGAGGCTGCAAAATGATTCCTTCAGCTACAGAAGGACATGTTGGCTAATAGGCCAACATGATGAGAGAGACTTGCAATGTCATGTGTCCACACGCCTGCGTGGCTGTCATCCAGCCCGCCAGCAGCCCACATCACGACACCTTCTGCAACCCGACTGTCTCCCGGCACCTGGCCCACCTGCTGCCGCCCCCGCTGCCACGTCCAGGCGCCTCTCCCAGTTGTGGTAGAACACTGAGGCGGGCGCGAGGGACGGCGCAGCGGCCTCCGCACGCTTCTGACTCGCCAACAGACGGCCCACCAGCCGAGCCTGAAGCAACATGTGACTAGGCAGCACGCAGTCAAGAGGGGAAAGCAACAACAACAAGGTAACAACGTGACGTGCTCAGGCATTTGACATGGTGTGGGGCATGAGGATGTCACATGAGCAAAAGCTGACCCACTCTCACAGCGGACATTGCACAGTCACAGGTCTGGGGCCGCACATCGGTGATGGCCTCTGATGTACAGCCAGTCACACAAGCAAGCAATGCAGTGAATGAGTGCAGGTCACGCATGGAGAGGCTTTGGCCTGACACTGTTGCCTGCCTACCTTGCGTATCATGTTGAAGATGTCGCCCAGTTTGCAGTACCCCATGACAATGGCTAGCTGATCATCGGGTGGCGGCCGACCGGGAGCGGCGCTGCCTGGCGCCGGGCTGCCCACCTCACCCCCGGCGCCCGCCCCCCTCCCCTCCCCCTCCCCATCTAAACCATTGGCTAGCGAGTCACCGGGGGACAGTGCTGGCTCGCATGCGCCTATGAAGGGTACTATGTTGGGGTGGAGCGACAGGCGCCGCTGGAAGTCCACCTCTTGCCTGCAGAGGAAGGCGTGGCATGGGCTCGAATGCAACACCCGCTAGTTGCTGGCGTGTGCAACGCAAGGGCTGAAATACACGTTCACCTTTCCGACGCCCATTTGCAAGCCCTGGCCCCTGCATAGCCTTCATGGAGCGTGGCGCAAACCGCCAGCCATGCGTTCAATGAGTGCTCGTCTCACCTGAACTGCGCCAAGTCGTGTTCGCATGCGTCCTCGGCCTCCCTGCCCCCGTGACCGGTGGATGCAAGCAGGCCGTTCCACCGCCAGGGCACTAGCTTGACTGCCACGTCAACAAAGTGATAGCTGGCCAGCCACACCTGAGGCAGGCGAGCAGGGAGCGGCAAGGCAGGCCCAGCCTGGTAGGTGTGCGCCCAAAGGTCGAGCTTTGGCTCACCAGGCACCATGCAGGAAGAGTGATTGATGCTCATCCCTCAGGCTGCGGTTGCACGTGAAATTCAGCTGCATAAGTAAGGGGCTATCAGATGAGTCGGTGAGAGACATGGACTTACATCAGGCTAGCCGAAACCGCATAGCACTGTGTAAAGGGGATTCAGAGAGCCCACCTGCCCTGCACATCCGCCGGTGCCTTTTTTGCCGATGCCATGCTGTGACATCCGAAGACGCGCACCAGATGGCAGCCTGTTAGTCCGACTTGCCTTACCGGTTTGCCCTGCAGCTCCCCTTTCCCCGCCACACACTCACCTCCCCGTACGAGCCCGAGCCCAGTCGCCTAATGAGCGTCAAGTCGGAGTGCGATATGGCCCAGTAGCTGGGTTCAGCGGGCTCCAGAGGCCCGGCCACGCCACTGGCCTGCCGCCCGCGCCCCAGCAGGGACAGGCCCCGCTCGCCCTGCGTGGTGGCACTGGAGGGGGGCTGCACCAGCGCACTGCTGCCGACGTCACTCACGTTGCTGCTGGCACCAGCCACACTCGGCAACGTGAACGGACTAGGGACGGGGGCGGGAGCGATCCGTCGAATGGCAGCCGATTGTTGTTGCTCCTTGGCTGTGTCCTGTGCTGCGCTGGTAGCTGCAGAGGCCATTGCATTGAGGTAGCAGGAGGTGGCAGAGGTGGGGGGCGAGAAGCCTCCGGATCCGGGCAGACCTGTGCCTTGCTGCACTGCGGCCAGGAAAGGGTTGCTGGGCACACGTGTGCTCGTCGTGGGTGCGGCTGTTACTTCGGTTTCCGCACTGCGTTGGCCTGCACTGGAGCTGACTGGCACCCGCTCGAGCTCTGATGACTCTTCTGGAGTGGCGGGTTCAAAGTGGTAGGCAGATGAGGCCCTGCGGACCGAAGGCAGGGATGGTTTGCGCTGCCCGGACGGCGACACGTGCACTGCTTGTCCGCCAGCGGATAGAAAGTAGACGGTGGGCAATTCGCCGTCGAGTGAAGGTGTGTCCATGTGGCCCGTTGCTTCCCTATCCATACCGCTGACATCACCCTCGCTTGCAACCAGCAGCACCCTCTGTGCCAGCCCCAATAGGCTGGGCGTGTGAGGAGGCCGCGGGGCATGAGAGGCGCTGCGGGCACTGTGTTCGCCAGGCAGCGAGGATGCCTTCTGTGATGGCGGGAGTGAGGTGTGCGCTGGGCGCTGCTGCGTTTGGTTTCCGCCGGGCGCTGCCTCCGCCAGCACTGCCATCAGGTCCTCGTTGGGCCACTGGAACACGGAGCTGGTGGCGGAGGCAGAGGTGGCCAACCGCTGCAGGCCGCTGCAGGCTGCACCGTCACCCTCAGTGAGAGCGCCCGGCAATGGCAACGCGCTGCTTGTTGCAAACGGTGTGGCGGCAGGGGGTGCTATTAGAACTGGATGCAAACGAGCAGCGCAAGGCAACACCGGGCATGAGTTTCAGAACTGCTATTGTCAAACGCAACTGAGCCTTCACACGCGGACATAAAAGAGCATTCTCTGAAACAAACCAGTCCTAACAAAAAGAAGGATGTGCTCCAAGGGGACCGGCCAATCAATTTGTGTCACTACATACCGGTACAAGACACATGGGCCTTCTGAATCCCCTCGGCACAGTCATGTGCGGTTTTTGGCCAGGCTGCTGTAACGAAGAGAACAACCCCACCACCCCCCGTGCAACTCAAGATGGCATGTCCTACGTTACCCCTCCAACACACATGTGTACACATCAGCATCGCTACAAGCCTGTTGCTATGCGCACCTGGCTGACCGCCTTCAACATGCTGCATGGAAGTGAGGTGGTCAGACGTCGCCCCGCCAGCTGCACCGTTCTCTTTTAGCTGTTCTGCAGCTTTCGGCTGCAGCACCTGCTGATGGTGTGCATGTGCCTTCTGCTGGCAGCTCTCCTCCGGGGTCGGTGCTGTGACGCCCTCCCCTGGGGCCATCGGGACTAGCACCACAGGCGGCGGCAGGCACACGGCAGCGGCCAGTGCCACCACAGGCTTGGGGCCCAGGGCCACTGGAGGAGGAAGCAACACAGTGGGCGCAGCGGGGAAATGGTTAGTGCTGGATTCAGTTGGCATTGGCTGCACATGGTATACCGGTGCCTGTTCCGGTGCTGGTGGTGCTGGTGGTGCTGCTGCGGAAGCTGGTGGCGCAGGGCCATGTGGAGGCTGCGCTGTGACCGGCTGCGTGACCAACTGGTCACTGACCGGCTCATAGTGAGTGGACGGCACAGGTGCAAGAATAAGATCGGGTTGAAAGTTCGACAGATACGGTTGCTGGCCCATCCCAGGCCCAAAGCCAGGTGGTGAGAGGATATCTGCGGTGATGATGCCACAGGGGGCCTCATGGCCTGGTGTGGGCAGGGTAGTTGTCAGGAACTGGGCATGGTTGGGCATGGGCGCTGGCACTGCCTGAGGCTGAGATGGGTATAATGCTGGTGCTGGTGCACGCGGCGGCAACGGCGCAGCTGCTGACAGCAGGCTGCGGCCAGACGCCTTCCTCGCTGGCACAGAGGGGACAACAGGAGCCGGTGCAGGAGCAGACACTGGCACAGGCGTCAGAAGTAGCGCTGCTGTGGGTGCATGTGGAACGAGCTCGCTGCATGGTTCTAAGGGCACAGCTTGCCTGCCTGTGTATGGGTGTGCTGGAGGCACAGCGGGAGCGGCGGCCTGAAGACTATGCGTTGTGCGCCCCAGCGGTATGGAGGTTAGTGACTCAGGAGCCAGCTGCCCAGTCTGTCTGCCGTCGGCTGATATTGCTGCTGCTGCTGCTGGCTCCTGGCTGCTTGGCTCCGCCTGTTCCTCCTCATCAGCACGCTGAGTTGCCCCACAGCTCCCTTCAGTCGGCTGACCCTGCGGGCTGACGCCACCTGTCACCTGCTCAATGGACGAGGGAATCAGATAATATGGAATCATAGACGCACCACCGAACTCGGCACCAGCAGGAGAATCAGCGAAGCTGTACATCTCAGTTGCACTGGGGGCTGCATGGTCTGCCTTGCTGAGGCATCTGCGCATGCCCCGCCTGGCAGCATCCACAACTTGGGTTAGTCCTTTACCCATGCGGGATTTCTTGTTGACAGACTGTGCATCTGACGATAGTGGCAGTGATAGGGCAGATGCAGGCGTCGGAACCTCGGCTACCGGGAGGCCGCTCAGTGTTGGGGGCGCGGGTGCGTTGGGGGCGCTGGGGCTGCCGGCAACAGCACTTTCCCCAGATGTCTGCTCAAATGATTGATCCTCCCTGGCCTGATTCTGCGCTTGCATGGCGTGGCTGTCAGCATCTGCTTCTGCTCCCATGCCAGGCATTGCAGCCCCCGGAACTCCAACGAGCTGTGCCTCCACAGGCGGTGCGGCTGCCACGGCCCCAGTGCCGGATGGATGGCCCACTTCTGAGGCACCATCATCAACCCTGGGTACAACAGCCGCTGTGGCATGCAGTGGCTGTGGCTGAGATTGCAAGGTGGCAGGTAAAGGCAAGCCTTCCTCCCCCTCCTTTACAACATGGCGGGGCTGGCGGTGGCTGCGCGCTGCGGAGGGTGGCTGGCCGGCCAGGCGCACGCGTGCGGCACCCTGCGGCTTTGAGGGGCTGCCAACTCCCTTGCTGACACCATCGTACCCCAACCTGGACCGTGGGGGCGTGGCTGGCCTGTGCGCGTGACTCCTGTCATCCTTGGCGCTGGCTGACTTGGCCACTAGGCGAGTGGAAGAAGGGGCAGAGGCTCTGTCACAGGCTGACTGTGTGCTGACCAGGCCTCTGCCTGGATCTGCATCCGGATGGTCCGACAGGGTGGGGCCCACTGTGGCCATGAACGCCACCCAGTTGAGTGAGCCATCTCTCTTCGTAAAAGACTGGAACCTAACGTCAAGAAGCGCGGACAGGCACAGTAGGAGTGGTATGAATGACAAACCATGTAGTGCAGACTACAGACATATGCAGGTTTAGGCTGGGCTAAGGGTCAGAATTGAGTCATTTACACAACACGCACAGCATGGGTGTGCTGGAAACATGTAGAACTAGCTAACCTACTGAACTCCAGCACATATAACTTTAGCGCCAAAACTGCAACCCAACGGCTTGTGCGATCACCTTGGATCCGGAAGTGTCATGGCCGCACCCAACCATGGAACTTACCGGCCCTTGAGCTCTTCGTCCCTCAGTCGGATGCGAGGTCGCTCAACAGGTTCATCCTCGCCCTCCAGGATGTCATCGAGAAGGGCTCCGGGAGAAAGCTTTTGAGATGCTGCTTTGGCTCCTCCACCGTCACGTCGCAACGATGCAACCCAGGTTTTGCCTTTTGGATGAGGCATGAATCAAGGGTTTTGGTACCAGTTTGCGCGCTCAAGTTATGCGACTCATGAAGTAGGATGCGGCATGGAACCTACTCCGTCTTCGTGTTGGCATATGTGAATCACAGCACGACTTGGCCGATGCATCGACGTTAGTTACGGTTGGCGCCGAAACGCATCACCGTGCATAGCCTCGCATAAAAATCTTACATCAGCCTAGCCGAAACCGCATAGCACTGTGTAAAGGGGATTCAGAGAGCCCACCTGTCCTGCACATCCACCGGTATATGCAGTGACAAAAAGTGATTGGCCGGTCCCCTCGAAGCACATTCACCCCGCCTTTAATAAATGTGTGGAACAGGGAGACTGGCTGCCTTACACAAGCGCTTGCCACATAATGAAGGTTTTCCACCGCGTCATCAACCCATGACGAAGTCTTGAGACCAAGGCTTGACAGCCCAACCCTTCAGAATGTGCCCTCGTATGGCATTAAGTGACTATGGAGATCTACAGAGATTTATTCATATACTGTCTGCGGTGAGCTGGCTGTGCGCCTGAACTTGACCACCTGACCACTGAAAGTCTGCTGTTAAGGCTCAGAGCACGTAAGTGCTCCTTGTGGGCCGCGGCACGGCGTACAAGCCGCGCACGCATCTGAGTCAACCGCATACCATGGTAAGGCTCAGAATGGTACATGTGTGCTTGCCGCTGCAGCAGATCAGCTCTGTATTGGTGGTCCTCATGACACCTCTTCCTCATGTGCTCATTGATTTGCTGACGGTGCTCCCTATTCCATGCACTCGCTTTAGCCCGGGCTTTCACGCACTTAGTCTCTTGGTATGCGGGGTCCACCTGGCAACGAGCCTTAGTGTAAGCATAACTCTTGGAGTACCCATGTGCAAGGTATTCCGCCCGAAGGGCAGCCATGGGCTCGGCAAGGTGCGTTGGGAGGGCAGTCCGCGATGCCATTGGATGTGTGACAAGAAAGCTGGTTGATTGCTACATGTACAGTTTTGTTTTTTGCCTGAGACAGCGCGGCCGGAAAACAACAATGAGGGAGACCAAACAACCTGCAAACAGCCACTGGCATGGCCAACGCCTGCTGCTGACATACGGTGCACGCATACATCCCCTGGTCTGGATGCCCTGATGAGCTCAACACGCGAGCAGGTGCACTGACGCTGACTGCATGAGAGGCGAACAGGTGCAAACCTGGCTGCTTGCGACGTGGGCAAGTGCACTGACCATGGCTACTCGTGACACGAGCAAGTGCTCTGACAATGTACTCGTGACGCGAGCAAGTGCACTGACCATGGCTACTCGTGCCAACCTGGATGCCTTCGCACAGGATGCCGTTGAGGCTACAAAAAGGGCAACCTTGAGTATATGACGCCAGTACAGACATATGTGGAGGTCTGTGAGTTCGCTGGTCTCCAGTTTGAATTCACGCTGCAGCTACTACTGGACAGGAACCCACCTCCTCATGTGCAGGTCTGTTATTCTGCTGGCGTGCAGGTTTGTAGTCATCAAACAGCTTCTGATGGACAGGGACACCACAACCTCATGTGAAGGTCTGCAAGTCTGCTGGTCTGCAGGTTTGTTGTCATCAAACACGCGCTGGTGAACAGAGGTATACCACGACGACACCTGAAACACGTTAGTGTGGCATAAAACTTGCAGACCTGCACATGCGTTTGCGGTGTCCCTGTTCTTTAGAAGCCGTTTGATGACTACAAGCAAACTTTGATGACCAGCAAACTTTCAGACCTGCGCTTCAGGTTGTGGTGTCTCTGTCCATGAGTACCTGTTCGTCACTTCAAACCTGCAGACCAGCAGACATTCAGACCTGCGCTTCAGGTTGTGGTGTCTCTGTCCATGAGTACCTGTTTCGTCACTTCAACCCTGCAGACCAGCAGACTTTCAGACCTGCGCTTCAGGTTGTGGTGTCTCTGTCCACGAGTACCTGTTTCCTCACTTCAAACCTGCAGACCAGCAGACATTCAGACCTGCGCTTCAGGTTGTGGTGTCTCTGTCCACGAGTACCTGTTTCCTCACTTCAACCCTGCAGACCAGCAGACATTCAGACCTGCGCTTCAGGTTGTGGTGTCCCTTCCACGAGTACCTGTTTCGTCACTTGATACCTGCGGACCAGCAGACTTTCAGACCTGCGCTGCAGGTTGTGGTGCCCCCGTCCACTAGTGAGCACATGATTTCTCATGTGCAAATCTGGCCACCCCTGTTGTTACCCTCTTGCCCTCTGCTGTCCTCCCGCAACCGCTCCCGAGTGAGCCTTTCATGCCCATGACACGGATTTGCTAGTGTGTTGGTTTGCTTGTCTGGTGCCACTGGATGGGCCTTAGTTCCCCTCAGACAGAGGTCTGATGGTGTGTTGGCTTGCTGGTCCGGCGCCACAACAAAGCTCTGTTTGAGAGTTCCTTACGTCCCATCGCATTTTTGTTGATTTGCTGGTCTGGTGCCGTGAGCTGTGTCAACAGGTGTGTGTGCATCTTACATGGAGTGAAGGCAGTACAAGCAAGGGTGCAGCGCCCAACACCGACCCGCATGAAGAGAAGGAAGTCGCTGATGCCCCTGGATTGAATCGAGTGGCACGTGTAATGCGGCTGTGATGGGCACGCTGCGATGCGAGCAGCCCTTCCACTGGTGTTCGGTGTGCCGCCCCACCTCGCACCGGTTGGTGTCCAGAGCCTGGCAAGGCACCATCATCTGGGTCACTTCCTCCGCTGCTGCCATCTCCGCCCCCCCTGGCGTCACGCCCCCCAGCTCCATCGTCGCTGCCGCCCCTTGCGCTGCCGTCAGCCGCCGCCGCAGCAGCCCAGGAGTAAGGTTGCACTGGCTGTTGGCGGGACTTGAGGCGCGATCCTGGCATGGTAGAGATGACTGGTGCACATGAAGGATGGTGGCGAACCACCATTGCATTTTGGTACGTGTTTGCAAGCGTGAATGAACAAGCATACAAGGTGCAAATGGGCATAGGCTGACCTACCTCGTCTCTGCCATTCGCGCCAACCAGGCGGCCTCCATCGCTGACAAGCGTGTCTGCCACTCCGCGCCCTCCTCGGAGAATTTGGCGTCACATGCAGCCAGCCTGCATGCCCACCAGAGCCAATGCTGACAGCTCTTTGTGGCTGAAGGCTGAATCCAAATGTAACACGAGGGCTAAGGCTGGTTGACAGTGAGGAGTTTCAATGCGCCAAACCACACTAGTGATAATCTTGAACGGACATTGAGTTGACGTTACACGCTGGTCAGCTCTTGCGGCAGATGGCTGACCGCTGACTATGACATGTCAACAAAGTCTCATGTAGAAAGCAGTGCAAGACCACATGACCCATTGCCTGATTACACGCCTGTGTATGTGCATCAGAGGCACTTCACGGATGCAGTATACAATCGGACACCACACAGTGCAACCATGCATATCCTTGGCCGCCCACCACACTTCCATATGCCAATCCTCTACCCTTGCCAATTTTCTTCCCGTCCCCACAAGCTTTCACGGACCAGGTGATTGTTTCCTCTCCATGCCACTGCAGGTCCTGCTAGGGTGGTGGCCAGGGGGAACAGGG
The DNA here is from genome assembly GCA_004335635.1 of Chloromonas sp. AAM2. Taxonomy (NCBI): domain Eukaryota; kingdom Viridiplantae; phylum Chlorophyta; class Chlorophyceae; order Chlamydomonadales; family Chlamydomonadaceae; genus Chloromonas; species Chloromonas sp. AAM2. The sequence goes on from QAXH01005819.1 coordinate 28,892, forward strand.
CCTCGTCCTCATGCCCCGTCAGCTGCAGGTCCGGGATGCTCTCCGCAGCACTAACTCCCTGCACTAACACAGCTCGCGCCAACTTCACATCACCTGCCGCTGTTCTAGCACCCCTTGCAGAGCCAATGGGGACGTGATGTTATTTCCACAGCTTCCCACAATCAGTCAAACGGGTGACCTAAATAAGAACACAGTTGACTGCCAATACAGCCAGAGGCGTGTAGTCTGATCTGATCATTACACGGTTAAGCGACCCAAGCTCGGAGGGACCAGAGGGACACCCCTGTGCAGCAAGGAGCCAGAGCTCAGTGAACAGAGCATACAGACCATCAGGCAGGCTCAAGGCCCCAAAGGCAGGCTCAAGGCCAAAGAATCAGAGGCATCAGGCCCCAGAGGCGTATCTAACCAGCTTCATTGTGAAGATCTGTTTCTGTTAACGTTTCGATGCGCTTGCGCAGTTTGTGTTTGGGGTTTCGGCTTTGCCCCAGCATATATACGCATAGCTGAGCAGGCAGAAGACCAGGCCAGCTACATCAGTGCTGACCAAGGCAGACTTGGCAGGCATTCAGTCCCTGTCGCATGACATCAAGAAGGCTTCACACGCTTGTTTGCGCGTCCTGTTTCAATGCTGCAGTGCGCGTGAGCATCTTCTACAAACTCTGTCGCAATCTGCTCTGTCTGCTGCTCGATGGCCTTGATGCGGGCTTTAAGATCTTCAAGCGGAGGTGGCTGGGTGTCGCGGTGTAGGAAGGCACCCATCATAATACGCAGGGCGTCGATGGACGATGTGGTGGGTCTGCAGTCCATGAGGGAGGACCACATGGCGGCTCCTCTGGTGCACCTGTGCAAGCGACACAGACACCGGCACAACTCGTACAGTGCCTCAACAGCGCGTACCTACAGTAGTCT
>QAXH01005820.1:0-12783 GCA_004335635.1 Chloromonas sp. AAM2
GCCTACGTCCACTCCCTCGGCCATGCATGAGTATGATGTACCCAAAAAGTCAAGTACATGCAAGGCAGTGCTCCAGATTTCATTTTGGCAAAGTCGAATCTAGCATCTCATGCGTGACAAAGGTCAGCCTGGGCCTCGGGTTTACTGTCGCAACATAATTGCAAAAGATCCCCCACATAGTGTTCAAGGTTTTGTCAACCTTGAACAGCCCAACAAGGGTTCCCAGATACAGGCCGAAGACCTGGGTGGTTCCCTGGAAGCATTCCTTGAAAGAACTATCCAAAGGAGATCAGACTCAATATTCACTCTCATTTTCAATCTACGCCAAATCTTAGGCTCACCTAGGCACGCCTGGCACGGACGCCGCCCCCGGCGCCACCGCCGCACACGCCACCAGCCGCTCCAACAGCCTGGGGCCGGTGGTGTCGGGAAACCGGTGGGCAATGGCGGCCAGCAACGCGTCGAGAGAGGCCTTGACCGTGTTGGGGACCTGGGCAGAGGAAGCGCATAACAGCTTATCATACCGTATTGTTCAGCAAATTTCGGAATCAGCTTACTGAAATCCTCAAAGGTGGCATAAAACCAGGTTCGTAGAATCGTTGAGTTGGAAACAGTCCCTGCCTTGCAGCTCAAGCTCTAGGTGTTAGTTACAGGCAAACCCTGTATTGCTTGTAAACACCAGTGCCAATACCAGTGCTGAATGGCTCAGTATCAGTGGTTTTTAAAGCCATTCCAACTGCAAAAATGTGCAAAACAAACCCTGAGGTTCGTAAAACCAAAAGGCTCAAACAGCCAGAAACCTGATTCGTAACTTTTTTCTGACCATCAGGTTCCGAAATTTGCTGAACAATACGGTATTCTAACATAACAATATTTGCCTTCCATCCCAGTATGCTAGGTTCCAAACACCCCCATTCCAAAAACCTCCCCCAAGACGCGCACCGGGTGGCACATGAGTTGGAACAGCGGCTCCGTGATGGGGTAGCCGCTGAGCTGCGGCGCCACCTCCCGCTCCAGACCCTCCAGGAAACCGCGCACGTCCGCAGAGGATCCAGCCTCCACAATCTGCCTGCAGAGGGGATGCAGCAAGCAATTCGTTGATTGCAAGCACGCAAACTACCAACGCACGTCGGCAGCAGAACCAGCCTCCACGATCTGTCTGCAGAAGAAAGGGAGTTGACAGACGCATGAAGCATGTTGACTGGCGACAGCGCACATCAGCCTGCAGAGATCAAGACAGGAGATTTGTCATGTGTACTATAGAGCGCGACGAACTGGCAGGAAGCAGTGGACACATGCAGCAGGCGATGTGTTGATCGGGCACGCACAAACTTGCGGAGCAAGGGGCAGTACAACGCCAAAAACGACACTCTGCACTTCGCTCTGCAATCTACTTCAGGATCATTGAAGTCCATTTTGTCACGAACACTGAACATTGCACGCATGCATGATACCATGGCCACTGGTCCTTTCCGTACTGAAGGCCATGTGCCGATAACACCATCAGACAGCCTGAACACAGTCGCTTTTCCCACGCACCTCAACAACCCCAGCGCCGCCACCAGAATGCCTGCCTCGTGTGTGTTCATGAGCCGCTCCTCCTGTCCCCGGAGCATCAGGGAAGGCACGCCGCCGCCACCACCAGACCGAGTGGCCTGCACATACACATGCGCACATTGTACAAATATGCATGCATGCATGCATGCAACGACACAGCATGAGGGAGGACAAACCACCCCCTCCACCTGACCAGGTAAGCTGAGCAGAACGAGATCGACCCCTCCACCAGAAAGCATTGCTAGAGCGAGTTGCCGGTTTGACAGCTCCATGTACAAACAGAATTAATGACACACGTAGCGGTCAGGCAGAACAGTATCTTTGATGCAGTCGAGGGAACCGACAGAAGAAGCACAACAGCCCACGAACAGGCATGCAAGGACACAGCCAGTGAGACATGGCCTCATTCGCCGGGCATCACATAAAGGTAATCAGGAATCATTTACCTCATCCAGTTGAGTGTTGTACCGCACGCAGTACTCCACCACTGTGGTCATGAGCTTGCGCCAGGTCAGCACCTCCAGCGCCGGCGTGCGGCCCATCTCAGCGAACTGCCTCAGCACCAGGGCCACACCATACTCCCCGGCAGCAAGGGAGGTCATCATCTCAAGGAAAGGGGTGCGGACCTGAGGGTAAGGGAAGAGTCTGGGTCGGAATTCAGCAGGCGACTCAGCAGTCTACTGTTGTCAGTTTTGCCTCTGACAAACACGGGCGGAAGGGCTCGGGGTGGGCTTGGGTGGGACAGGCAACGCAACGTCAGATCGTTGAAGCGGCCAGTGATGACACAAGGGCAGTCAACTCTGTTTCCAGATACGTCTGGTGGCTCCTTCACTGAGCTGCCTATAAACCAAGGTCACCGATTCGGTCGGCTGATTTTCCAAATACGGCGAATCCCGTATTTTGGGCATGTTCAATTGGGATTCGGTGAATTCGGTGCGATATTCGGTGGAAAAAACCCTAGCCCGTTCCGCGGTTGTTCTGCAGCTTCTATCGATTCCCTACTGTTTACTGTAATATGGCGCCCAAGCGGGAGTCCCCTGAGTGGTCTTGCGTCGAAATTCTCGACGATTCAGGGCTTGGCGATCCTAGATCTTAATGCAAATACAGCACACACGAGGGCACAATGGGTGCCACACGCATCCGCCAGCACATCCTTGGTATTCCGGGTGATGTCAAAGCATGCACAGGCGCGCCAGCGGAAGCGAAGAACCTCCTTCGGCCCATCCAAGTCAGGGCAGACGCAGACAAGGCAGCACGCCAAGGCAGGAAGCGTGCAGCAGAGGCAGCGGCATTAGCAGCAGGAGGCCGCCCTACAAAGCAGCTGACCATGGAGCAGACCAAGGCGCGCCTTGACAAGGCAGAAGCAGACAGAGCCGTGGCTGAAGCCATTGGTATCCCACGCCCCACTCTAGCATGGGAGGTGGAGCCTGCGAGCGATGAGTCTGAGGCTGAGGCTGAGTCAGAAGTCTTTGACTTCGACGAGTAGGGAATAGGGTTGACACCAGTGAGGCATTTGACCCTGACACCCTGGGTTTTGGAACGTGAAAACCGCTAAACCGCTAAACCGCTGAACCGTTTTTTTTGTAACCACCGTATTTGACCGAATTTGACTGACTTTCAGCCCGAATCCGAATCCGAATCCGAATCGAATCCGAACCCGTATGACGAATTGGCTGGTGGCCAGATTCCAGATACGTCTGGTGGCTCCTTTACTGACCTTGCTATAAACTACGACAAACAAAGTGAAGAGCAGCATTGCGGCATGCACGAGGGGTATAGAATGACTGAACAGATGCCAGATATGTAAGGTTGAGGTACTTCCTCACAAGACGGAACACGCAAGCAACAAACAAGCGAACAAAGAAACATTTTCCGTCCCATGCCCGTGCCCACCCTTTCCATGCCCTGCCCCCCAGCCCTGCCTGTCAACTCAGCACCCACGCACCTCAGGCGACACCTTCATGGCGTCGTGTGTGACTGTTCTTGTGATGGCCAGCTCCGTGAGGCGCTGCGACTCGCCGCCCGCGTACCCGCCGTCGGGCGACAGCCACAAGCGCGGGGCCACGCCAAAGACTGCAGGGCAGCGCAAGCCCATGTAGGGTGAGCATCAAGTGCCTGGCAGAAGGGTGTGATCCGCGCTTACTTCAACGCCCCACAGCCAGGGCTGCAATCATTGCTGCGTCCCACAAGCTCCTTCACTTGCTGGTGCCCGACATGAAAAAGGTGCCTGGAACAGTGAAGCAATTTCTGCCTGTGTCAAATCTCATAAATTGACACAAACGAACTTCCCGTCAACCATTTGGCCGGCGTCTGCAGTGATTTCTGTCGTTCGCAACCTGCGATCAAGGGTGGGCTCCCTGATGAGCTACCGAGGAGGCGCATGGTCGCTCTTGGCATTGTGGTATAAAGCGACAAGCCTTGCGGGACTCAGACGCGGGCAAGGGAAAATGAAAGGAAAAGCTGTGGATTGGAATCACCACTCACCGGCTGCCAGCAGTGACAGTAGTCTCCCCAGGTGGTCCCACTTGATTGCGGGGTGGTCCAGTGGCAGGGGCGAGAAGGTCACGCCACCGCCCCCGGAGCGCTTGACGGCGAGCATCAGGCGCTTCTCCAGGGATAGGTACATGGCACTGCGAGCACACAGGCAAGGCCAGATGTGCTTGGTTGTCCTAACTCATGCGAGCATCAGGCGCTTCTCCAGGGATAAGTGCATGGCACTGAACACGCATGGGCAAGGCCAGCATTGATTTTGTCCAGTCGGTTTCTAGCAAACTGTGTGATGCCTCCGCAGGAAGTGCTTGAGCGGGAATTGTGCTTGGAATATGTGTGTGATTGAGATCGATGATCGATGCTAGACGAAACCCTCAGTGATGGTAAGGGTTCAAGTTGGGATTGCGTTTGTAGAAAGCTCGGGAATACATGCAATCAGGGCAGGCGATTCCTGTGTTTGCTGCGCTCGTTTTGTTTTTTCCTGCTCAAAGCAGGTCAGGACGATGGCTGCCTAACGTCCTGCCACGTGACAAGGGTAACAAATAGGCAGCCGCTATTGATGATGGTGACGGCTTGCCTGGTCAGGAGTCACTGCCCAGCTCATCCCTGCATGCTTGCGCTTCACTCCACACGCATCGCAGCTATCATAGTATGCGAAGATTTACCCAGATTTCCAACTTCACTGGTACAAACGCACCTGTCCAGCTTGGTGTCTGCCTGCAACGCCTGGCCTACAAGCCGGTACACGCAGCACGCCACCGTGTCCTTGTGGGAGGCCACGTCAGCATGGTACAGCGGGTTGGCGAACAGCTGCAGGCAGCATGCATGGACATAAGCGACTTGGATTTCACAGACTGGGGCAGTCAATGGCCATGTACATCATCATCATCATCATCATCATTACATAGCTTCTCATGGTTCAACCCACGGTACTGCAGGACCAACCAGCTATGTACAGAGTATATACAAACTCGCATGACGGATTCCACAGCATGGGCATGTAGCACAGGACACGTAAACATCAGGTCTAATCCTTAACCCGGCCCATGCAGGCTGCACTGTGAGCATGGACATGCCATAGAATACATGACATGGTGAACAGCTGCAGGCAACAGAACATACCCATTCTCACAGGACGAACCAAAAATAAAACATATACTTCTTCACATATACTTCTTCGCATGGTGTCTTGTGCATGGTTTTGAGTAGTAAGACTGATAAAGCCTCTTGCATGCCAGGACTTCATCACGTTCACTACAGGTAATCTCTCTAGATGGTCTCAAGGAGAGCGTGGCATCCGTTTTGGCAGCTCCATGCTCTCGCGCTCAATGCACCGGGAATCCTCCTGATGTGTCCTCTGTGTACCGTTATAATCTCCATGGACCAGGAAACCGTTTTGTAACCGATTTGACACATCACGTGACCACGGACTCAGCCTCACACACCTGCTTCAGGTACGTGAACGTCCTGTTGCTTGCCGTTTCCCCCATCAGTTTCTTCGCCTCCTCCATCGCTCCCCCCGGTTGGGGTGCGGTCACGGAGGCCGTCAGCACGGCCCAGCATAGCCGCAGGACGGAGAACGGGCCGGACAGCACGGGAGGCGAAACCTGCGGAGGTGAGCAGTGCTTCAAACACATAGGTTTGCCCTGGTACCGCACACATTACATATGTTTACCCTTATACCGTACACATTACATATGTTTACCCTTATACCGTACACATTACATATGTTAAACCCGCCATCATGGCAGCATGAACATGGCGGGCTCAAGTCAAATCTAGGCACATGCATGTGTTATACCCGAGAAGCCGTCACAGGACACAAAATGGGATGAGCCTTGCCGTGACCTGACAGGAGGCAAGACCTGCGATACGATCGCTTTCCCATGAGCACTCAGAAGGAGCGATCATCATGCCCATGCTTTGTTTTGGTTGGTGCTGCTGAGCGCCTAGCTGGATGGTCTTGCAATACAGTGGGTTCAACCACGATAAGCTATGTAATGATCATGACCCAGTGGGAGCCATCAGCATGCAACTACCTATATGGGATGCTGGTTTGCATTCGGCATGATATCAAGTATAGAACAGCAACCTTGGCTGGTGCATGAGACATCCCTCTGATGAAGCCCTGCTCAACACTTGCAAGAAACCGTCTGGATGCCTGTGGTCAGTCAGAAACCACGTCTGACACTGCTGAGCTGGTGCGAGTAGTCCAGGCGTGGTCTACCTGTGGTGACTGGTACGTGGCGGGCGAGGGCGCGGGCGGGTGGGGTGCGCCGGGGGCACGCGACCCTGCAACAACAGGTACCACAGAGAAGAAAGGAGGGTCATTACATCCTCATCATGACATGGCTTTTCATGGTTTAACCCACGGTACTGCAGCTAGACACAATATCTCTCCAAGAATTACGCGCCTGACAATCGTTAAGCCAAGAAAGGTCACTGGTAGCAGGGTGCAAAGTACGAATGTCATCCAAGAAAGGAGGGTGGCAACACACAAACCACACACCGCCCGTCAACATGTTGGCACAGTGAGCACAGTGAGCAAGGAGAGAATACAGGAGGGCAGCTTGCAGGCAGTGGGTAGGCAAAACGTCATGACCGCATGGCGGACTTGTATTCTGAATAGCTTTGAGCTGGAGATCAAGTGTGATTGCTGATCAGGGCGGAGGCGTGACGAAAGATCGTGTCAGAACACACAAACAAACACAGGGGGTGTAAACTCAAAGGAGTGTGTGTATCGTAGGTGTGGTTGTAGCGTTGGCCCAGCTGGCCTTATATTACACGCGCACGTACGTACGCCACCCACCTGGCGGGAATATCTTGGCCTTGACGTCCGCCGAGTTGAGCAGAGCAACCAAAGCATCGCGCTCCTGCGACCAACAACGTGCACCAACTCAGAACACGCTTGGGTGCCTTGCAGAACTCTCACACTTGGCAGGAATAACAGATTCATCAAACCCAACAAAGTCTGCAAGCGGGCACCTACAGCGCTGCATGATGGATGGTCAAACTGGTTTGAAAGGGGTTAAAGCACTTCCGCACCTGCGTTCCCCTCTCCTCCTGCGGCGTTAGCGCCAGCACCAGGCTCAGCAGCAGCAGCTGACCCAACTCGATGTGATACGCATCCAAAGCAAGGGACACGCCTGTAAAATTAAAGCATTGGTGATAAACACCCATCAACTGGATGGAAGACTAGGAGACAACCAGTAAACAGTGACGTTTTCATATTACTATGGACTGCCGCTCCTCAACCATTTCAGAATGACCTGAAGCCAAGGGCTCACACACCTTGCTGATCTCAATGTTGGCAGGCTTGAATGAATGCGCTGCACTGCATTGCACCGCTGTGTGGTGTGGTGTGGAGGGTGGTGCATGCACGCGCACTCCTAATGCCAAATGCTGTGCTAATCCTGATGATGCGCATGATGCCTGCGGCTTACCCGGCTTGCTGCGCGTGTGGTGCGACACAAGCAAGTCCATGAGCGCCGCCACCACCTGAGGCGCCGCCCTCTGGTCGATGACCAGGCCGTACAGGAGGCTCTTGGCCGCCAGGCGCTGCTCCTGCTGCCGCAGCTGCGACCGGCTCACGGCAAGACCCGCCTCGTCACGAACCTGAAGGAAACAGAAAGCACGTGCCTCATGTGGATCATTTCGTGATCATTACGGTCAGAAACAGTAGTTCTGAAACTCTGGTCATGTTTTGAGCTTTGGAGGAACCAACACAAAACGACGCTGTTACAGCACGTGCTGATGTGCGAATGATACGCTAGGAATGACCATTTTCACCTAATTTGAGCAGCCACAAAAAGCATTTGGCACAATGGAAGCCGTGATGGAATCATGAAAATCATCATGATATGACTTCCATTATGCCGTTTGTCATACAATCATGTGTCCCTCACTCTCACTCACGCGCCACGACACTCTCACTGCCTCCCTCACTCTTCCTCTCTCTCTCTCTCTCACACACACACACACCATCCACACCCTTGTCACTGCCCCACCTCTTGCAGGTCGCTCGTGGGAGTGACCTCCAGTGACGGGTCTCTCAGCACCTCAATCAACCGCATCAGAAGAACCTGAACCGCACAAACGTTCACTTGAGCACACTCGAGATCACACACATGCCTTGTGTTTACTCAATGCTGTGTGTTTACTCAAGGGGAAGGTCTTCAGTCGTGTAGTAGATTTTGTACGGTTTTGTTCGTACATTGGACGGCCATTTCAACCTCACTCGTCTGATTTGGTGTTACACCAAACTTCGGATCATCATCATCACTACTTGGCTGCTTGCAAGCTGCGGTTTTGCAGCTTGCAGTGCTACAGACCAAACAGTGTGGGCGCTTGACAGCCTATGCGCCCCCTTTGAAACCAACCACCTGCCTTGGGTATCCACATCAGATCTATCTGTCTTCTATGTCCTGCCACGCATCTAACCTTTCTGTTTTGTTTTCTTACATCCGCTGCCACGTGACCACACCCTTCACTCACATAATTATCTCCGCAATTCACAGCCTTTCACGTGTGACCACACTCCCATTCACACCCTGTCACGTGTGACCACACTCCCATTCACACCCTGTCACGTGTGACCACACTCCCATTCACACCCTTTCACGTGTGACCACACTCCCATGCACACCCTTTCACGTGTGACCACACTCCCTTGCACACCCTTTCAAGTGTGACCACACTCCCATTCTCATTCACCTGTGGGCCCTTGGGTTGTCCCTCGGGGGTGGGGGTGCGCTCCGACAGCAGACCCACCACAAAGTCATGCAGCATGGGGCCAAACGGGTGCCTAAAACCACACAGGTGTGCGGACAGTGAGGCAGGTGAACGTGTGCCATGGGATGGAGCACTTATATTTCAACAGGCAAACTGACAGTCAAACAGAGGTACATGTTTTTGCGAATTTGCGAATGTCGTGAAAGGATGATGCAGTCAGGGAATGTCGTGAAAGGATGATGCAGTCAGGGAATGTCATGAAAGGATGATGCAGTCAGGGCATGTCGTGAAAGGATGGTGCAGTCAGGGCATGTCATGAAAGGATGATGCAGTCAGGGCATGTCGTGAAAGGATGATGCAGTCAGGGCATGTCGTGAAAGGATGATGCAGTCAGGGAATGTCGTGAAAGGATGATGCAGTCAGGGAATGGCGTGAAAGGATGATGCAGTCAGGGAATGTCGTGAAAGGATGATTGTCTGCATTTTGCATCATGCACGGAATGTGCATGCCAGCGCCTGTGCATGCTGCATGGATTAAGCGTGAGGCAGCCAGTGACAAGTGCCCATCGACGTGCTCAACTGGTGGCAGCTCTTGTTCAGCCCACCTTGCCGTGCATGACCAACCCCTCTAATCGCTTGGCTATTACATCGGGGCAGTGCAGTGCAATCTACTGAGCCCACCTCCTGCTGTAATCTCAATAAACCAGTCTATCCAGCCCACCTTGGCGTGTCCTGTGGCGCTGTGACCTGTGACGCCACCTCGGACAGTAGCCTCATTAGGCACTTGGCGGCCATCTGACGCTCGGTCAGGTAGTAGCCGGCCGCTGACTCAGCAGTGAAACTGCCATGCTGCAGCCACGTGGAATCCAGGGCAGGATTGTTCTGTTGAACATTTGGCTGTTCACTGCCTAGGAGCAATCACAATCAGCATGCAGCGGTTGTTTACGTTTTCATGCACAGTGGTATGTGTGGATTCAAGAGCTGGATGCGTGGAGCTGCAAGCTTGACCCCCTGTCAACGCATGCATGCTTCCTTCTGTCCATCCATGCATCTGCATCCATGAACCTCCATGCTCCCCAATGCATCCTCCCGTCTGTCCATGCATGCACCTCCATGCCCCATGCAATGCCATGCCCGCTCCTTACCTCCTCATGCGCTAGCACCAGGTACTGCACACACAGGACCTCATCTAGATTCAAGGCAGCACTGAGCTGAAGCGCCTACAGGACAGGCAGTGGGAACAGCACATGGGCATCATCGCTTCATGTACTTGAAAGGCTTGCTGCATTGGTGGCCCTTGTCTCAAGGGGGTGATGATACCCTTGTCGGCCTTCAGCCAGAAATGGTTGGCAATCCAAAACGCCAGCTCACACACGTGGGCAGAACCCAACAGCATGTCCCATTGTGACCTGCTGTGCATGTTCTGACAAGCAGGCCTGCTGCTGCTGCTGCCCATCACTGCCGCAAATGTCGTTGCTGCTCTCGCCACTGCTACACTGCAGCTCTGCTGTTGCTGCTGCCACCACCACTGCTACTGCCGCTGCTACTGCTGCCGCTGTCATTGTCGCACTGCTGCCATAACTGCTGCTGCTGCTGTTGCTGCTCCTCCTGCGCCTGCCACTAACCCTACATATGCATGCTGGACTTGCCGATAGGTGGCGTCCACTGTGGCCGTAGTGTTGCCTACATCGGCAGGGCTGCACGTGCATGCAGCCAACTACGCAAGAAGGCAACAGCTGTGCCATCAGGACATGCTGCTGTTGCTGCTCTTGCTACTGCTTGCACTGATGCTGCTGCTGCAGGCTGGGCTTACTGGCGTCCGCTGTGGCCTTTCCATGGCCTACATCGCCAGGGCCGCATGTACATGCACCCCTCCATACAGGAAAGCGAGGCCGGGACAAGTGTGGCAAGCCGCATGCGTGCCGAGGTGACTCACCAGCCTCCGGTCTGGCTCTGCATCGAGTTGCACATCTCCATTGGGTGTCGTGACACGCAGAGCGTCCACCTGTTGGCGAGAAGCCTGATTGGGGCCCTGCATGGAGATGGCATGTATATGAACTTTGGGCGCCAACATATCAGTACATGAATATGAGGAGCAGGGTTCATCTGCACGAACCTTGTAACTGAGAAGCTTCAAAAAGCGGTCCCTGTACGATTGCAAGTGAAGGCCTAGTTCGACAGGGTCCTGAGTTGATGGCTCTCCGCTCAGGACAGTGTCCAGTTCGTCCAAGAGTCTTGCGAAGTCGCCCATGCTTGCTTCTGTTGAAGTTTAAGGCTTGTTCTCATCAGCAAATGGGGTTTGTGCAGTCCGGATCAGATCATTCACACCGGCGGGCCTCACTGTGACCAGCCGCTGTGTCGGACCTGAGCTAAAGCGGCGATAAAGGCAACCACTACAGTCCCGGCATCACATGGAAGTGCGCTTGGCAATCTTCGGTTTTCAAACTGACGTAACTCGCATGGGTAGATCACATAGAACCATGAGGCGCATTGGAGACCAGGATGCATGCGGGCCACTCTGCACTGCCTGGCTAGCTGTAATCCCATGTCAAGTTTTGTTTTGGAGCCAAGGCTGGTTGGATGGCAGGGTCTCTTGGCCTTAGCCTTACCCCACTCAGGTGTGGAAAGGCAAGGGAAAGGGACTCTCCGAATTCATGGAAGCATGGATTTGCACCTCCGTCTCGTAAGGGTGTACATTGCCATTACGGTGCTGCACCTGCCCCAGGCCACCCCATAGAAATGCCTGGTTCTTTGTATTTGCATGGATATTTTCCATGCAATAATTCATTCAATCTTGGAAATGGAGGGGTTACCCCAGCCTCTCTTGCGCAAGAGAGGCTGGGGTAACCCCTCCATTTCCAAGATTAAATGAAAAAAAGCTGCCCACGGGAGGCGATGCAGAACCATCGCTGGCGCACTTGTGGGGCCCCCACATCATAAGCATGAACCACGCACCAGGCCAGGTCAAAATGGCGTCTGACGTGCAGTTCCTTGAAGATTGTGTTCATTCCTGTATGCAAGATATGAGGCACATTTTCAAGAAACAAGAACTTGACGCTCTTCAATTCATCTGTCAGCCTCAATACCTCATTGAACAGCGCACTCTCCTCGTTTGCAAAACCTTGCCGCTTACCAACAAGGCAGAAGCCAATGCAAGGAAAGCCCGCCACAATGGCCTCTGGCTGTACCTCTATCCTTGAGCGAAGCCACTGAGGGCTGACTTCTCTTACATCCGTGCTGACTATCGCTTGCGGGAACTCACCATGCCTCATGCGGTCACTCAGCACCGCCACGGCTGCAGGGTCGATGTCACAGTACAGAACCGGCTTCACCACCCCAGACAGTGCAAGGGTAAGCCCGCCTATGCCAGAGAACAGGTCTAAAGAATGCAGAGGCCTTGCCTTCATTGCTGAGATGCATAGCTAACTGTGTTTCAACATTAATTCTGGTTGCATCTCCTTGCCAACATGGCAGGACCTCTAGCCACTGCACCAATACCATTGACGCACCAGAGAGCTGTATCCTGACGATTCCCAGTTGAAACACTCCATCTGGGCATAATGCCAACAGGCAGCTGTCGTTGTGATCACTCAACACCCAGCGGGTGTTGTCGCGCGCAGGTCCACGTGCCCTGTTGTTCAGGCTTCCTCTCACTCTCCCGGCTACTCTCCCAGCATCTTCTCGCTAACCCTACCGTATACTAAGTATACAGTTGGATGTAGACAGTTGAGAGAGGAGAGGGGGGTGGGAGGGAGCCGCTACCAGGTCTTCATGCCTACATGGTCTACACTAACAGGCACGCGTGCAACATATTCGTGCACTGGCCAGCTGCCGCCTGGTGCTGCCGGCAGTTACCTTTCGCAATCGTCGCACAATCATCTTGTTGGCTGTGGTGCGGCAACCCTACAAAGTTTTGTTGGCAGGATGCAGAGAGGCTGAGCATACATGTCGCTTGGTGTTTGTGCCGCAGTACTGCTGGTAGTGATTTGTTGCTGGCTATGGGGCG